>JAANSN010004576.1:0-14665 GCA_036850665.1 Dicranocentrus wangi | reverse complement strand
AATAATATGCGTATGACTGGGTCGGCCAAAATATGTTGCAATCCTCCTCCTTCTCCTCGTCTTGATTGATCACTTTTGCAAACTGCACGCTATTCTTATTCTTGGCTCAGGATCGCGATATCTTTTTGCTTATTTTAGCAAATACCTAATTCAACATTTATAATTTACATTTAGGTATTTAGCTTCCCAATTAAATCCTCCGTGCGATATGGCATAAATAAGGATTAACATAAGTGCAGCAGTGGAGTAACAAGCTGTGTAAAGTGAAAGACAGACACCCTTATTTATGTCGTGTGCAACGGCAGCGATTCGATACATTTGAGTTCAGCCTTTTTAGCCAGCACGTAATATAGGTATTATATTATTTAGAATAGCAGTGAAACCACTTTAACTAGTGCACGCACCGTTTGAGTCAACATATGGGTCGGAATGTATGGCATATTGAAATCTAGGGTACACACGCCTCTGTATATCTAAAAGAACTTCAGTAGTTTCAAAACGCTAACGAGCCGTTGTGCTTGTCTTCAATATCCGTTTTGGAAAGGAACAAAAATTTTCATTTCCTATTTTCCCGTTAGCCCATCCGCAACTACCACAAATTATTGAAGTCCCAGAAGGGCTCAACTTATTTCCTTTCCAAGTTGCTTCAACTCTTCCACCTTGCGCAATATGGTTTGGACCAAACTTACCATGAAAACTTTTTTTTTACAGAACCATATATATAAACTGGAAATAGCTGGAGAAAACTAATCACGGCACCATCCAACTTTTTCAATCCAACCCAACTAAATTGGACAGTAATTTACAATCGTTTGGTTTTCCTATGACCAAAACGAAATCTACGGTAAATCCTACACCCCTGCTGCCCTGCTTGTTCTGTTCACAATCTCTTTCAACACATTTCCCCTAATCTAACATGACTTTTTGAGAGCCCCAAAACTTTGTCGTGCTGTCGTCCATATATTTGTCTGTCTGCGTGTGTGGCTCTCTTGTGTCTTGTCATGTACCGAAATATCCTTTTTCCCACAAACAAGTGGATTATCTAACAAAACTAAAACAGCAGCAGCACAATAACTTTCGTCACACTTTCTCGTGAAAAATATTTCACACAGTAACGAATCCTCGGATTCCGGAGTTGGACTGCATTACTCCCCAATACTGATTCCCACTTTTTAGTATGTTTCCTCAGCCAACTGAACCAAATATACTTGCAATTCAAGATGAAGTCAAGACAATCCACAATCACTCCGGGAAATGTGTAATGTAATCTAGACAAAAAAATAGCTGCTGGGTATCCCATACATTATATCACATTAACAGTGAGTGAGTGAGAGATGCGATGGGCTATATGACGACAAGCAAAAAATTCTTGACGTCAGCCTCACAACGTCCTACAGAACAAACGAGTTTTTTATGAAGAATCCTCAACAACAACGGAAACCAACCAAACCATACGAAATTAACGACTAAAGTTCACTTCTCATAGCCAAAAAACCCGAGAAATCAGTTCTTTCCCAATCTTTTCCCGTGAGCAGATCCGACATGCACTTACACATACACTTTTCACGTACAAGGTCTGTGCTCAGGGTTGGCTCAAGTGTGAAAACACATAACTCTCACGTAGTCATAAATTCGTGGACTGTTGGAAACAGACACAATTTGCATTGGCACAGACAAGCCGAGTAAAAGAGTGGAGCGTTTTTTTACAGGAGACAAAATATTATCTCAGGTTGACTTTCTGGGGTTGAGTATTACATAAATGTAGCAATTATGCTTGGAGACACTGCAAATGTCGACAAAAAAGCGTGACTATAGTCTGGCAAATTCGTGGTGTGACTTGAGTGATGACCGATGAACAGTGTATAGAAGAAGGAGGGGATTGTGTATGACTTGAAATTCTCTCCTGTACGCTTTAACCATGTGAATACAAATAACCTCACAGAGCTGATTGAGAAAAAAATGATAAATGAGCACGTGTCTAACATGATGATACATTTATCCTTTTAATTTATATGTGAAGGAGTAAGAAAGAGATCATGATCACAAATCACTTGGTCTCCGTCAAGACAAGATCAAACTCCAAGCTATTCCATGATCCTGATCCACCAACACCAACCAGGTCATTTTTCATTAAATATAGCAAACTCCACTTTGAATCACTTGGAGTTCTCAGGCCACAAAAATTACGCCTGAAAGGAAGCTTTACAAAAAAGTTGGTCTCTTTCCCTTCCCGTCTACATCCAAAATATCGACCTCGCCTATGGGTTCATTGCGAAAAAAAATCTGCTCTCTGGTCTACCACTGGAGCAAAATGGATCAGGATGAGGGCAACATCTACATACACAAGTAAGTGTGTATACCAAATCCAAAAAAGTAGAATTATTACACTGACTCAGATAAGTGTTTTTTTTACTTATTTCTGGAAAGACATCGTATGGATGGACACAACAGTAACTTAATCATTCATATCAAACTTTCCATTCAGAGACCAGTGAGTGTGTATGTGTTCTAGGATGTAGATATACGCCATACACATATCATCTTCATCTGAAATTACGTATATATTGACTATATTGAGGATATCAGTCGTCAACTTCAATATTCCTAATGGAAGGAAATCACCTACATAAAAATGTTCTGGAATTGAAATACATTTGGCAGCAAGAAATAACATTTTTGTGACAACTTCCCTTCTGTCTCTGGATTAGTAGACACCAAAACTTTCCATATAACATGTACGCTTCCTCGTTTATAGTTCATTTGCCAGTCGTATTCCTTTTACTCATTCATTCATTCCATTCCATTCCCCGCAAAAGTTCATAGCAGAGGGGAAAAAGTCTCCATTTAACTAAACCCTACAAGGACTCGGGGTTGGCCACCATAAAGTAGATCACAATCATTCCAAATCCCAAGTTGTTGTGCGAAACATGTGAACTGAACTGAAGAAGCACTGTCGTACGTATAGGTACATGTACATCACATCCCATTTTTTATACTATGCGACATTAAGCATTGAAGGATAAAGTTCAACATTTGGTCCAAGTTGGTGAACATTACTATATCGAGGGCATATGAAGCATTAAGTATACATATATTGAGTGCATCAATTAAAAAAACAACATCCTTCGTCTTGAGATTTGTCCAACAATGCAACCTTCTATACATATTCTTATGTGCACATATAAGAAGTTATTTACACTCGCTCGGCCGGCGAAATAGTTGTCAGTGAGCTCCGGATATGATAGTAAATGATAAACTGTGATTGCATTTGTTTAGGTATATCTATCCATATACCGCATAATACCCAAAAGTTAGAAATGATAAAAAAAGCTGTTGCAGACGATATGTCAGATGAGAATGAAGGCCGCAGATGTATGCTATGCAAGCCAGAAAGATGGTGCAGTTTAATTACGTTAAGTTTAGTTACGAAATGTGTTTTCTAGTTTGAAATTCAAGCCGTACAAGTTTCAGCATTTTACTCTAGAGACGGCTTTATGTAAATCCGAACTGCTGCTGGCGATGTTGATGCAGAGAGCTTAAAATAGACAAAATGAATCTGGCATTTTTTTTATGATACTGCTCGTTGTCAGATTGGGGTTGATGTGAAATTGTGAAATGAATAAATAAATTGTTTTGAATATTGCTCATGCTTACTTCAGCCAGAGACTGTAACTGTATTCAGTTCGTGGATGAAACTCTGTTTGTTGGATCATTCATTTGCTTGCATGAACAATCTATTTATAGTGCTTAATAAAACGTGATTTCTTGTGTAGGTTTTGCAATGAAAGTCATATAGTCATACAACCATGGAAGAAAAAATGACAGATGTAAAGAAAATGACAAAGTGATCAGGAGGGGGATTTCATAATTAGATGAGAAAATACAAAATCACAGGAGTTTTTCAGGATACATTTTTAGTGAAATAAGTATTACATGGACTAATCCCTACATATTTCTGTCGAGATCAACCGAGTTTGAGTTTAGAAAGCCATGAAACCCATGGGTGTGTTTGTTAAAAATGATGGAACCAGATAGTCTCATCTCATCCTCAGCAGAGGACTAAAAACTATAAAGCTGAGCTGGTATTGTATGTCATGTGGGTGAATACTCTGCAATAATTATTTGTACACGCTCAACTTAACACTGCAATTGCACATTTTAAACACATGAAAACAAGAAATTCTAAAAATAGTGAGATGAAGTACTTTGTGCATAGAATAACAGCACATTATTGAAGCATGACAAATATGCAACTGTATGTCAAGTCAAGCACCTCACTACTCCACATGGTTGGTGTGTGTGCACTGCCTGCACTGTATGCAACTGTGGAGAATAGAGTGCATTATTCCAACATTCCAAGTTTAAATAACGTTTTAATATTGGGTACTATGTAGACTACGGCAATTTTCGCGTCAAAAATGGCTCAATTCCATGAAAAAATTGACTAGATGAACCACTGGGACACACATGCCAAGAAAGGAATACGTATGTGAACTACTACGTCGAAATGTATTCATAAACCCCTATTATCCACATGTACATCATACAATGTGTTGAGTGGATCATATTATCGACACAATTTCTGTTCATCACCATCTGTAAACGTTTTGTACAACAAATGTAGCAAACTGCGAATAGATAAATTAGAGTCATATAATGCACCACCATACCAGCCAGGGTTTAGTTGATGATGATGACGCAAAGCTATTTACAGCCAGTTAGTTGTAAGATAAACAACGGAAGCGTATTATTATTGCATGAGGGTACAAACAGGATCAGTTGTTGTTGCTAAAAGGATATCTCTCACTCAGGTCATTAACACAAAGAAAAGAAAGGAGTTCAGCTTCCTCTCGCGTCCATTAAACTATTTTATCGAAACGTGAATGCCCATGTTTGACTATAAATTAGATCAACTTTGTGTTTGGGCCTGAAACGATCAGGAATGTGATTCTCAATAACACCACAATAATGATGTAATGTTAACTTTTAACCTAGGCCACGGAGGATAGCGAGGAGTTTATTCAAAGTGTGTGGGTTCTCATTGCGCTTAAATTGCTCATCATTTTTGTGTATCCACACGTCAAGTCAACACATCTGCACATAGTCCACGCACAGTTTACTAGATTGATAAATTGAGCATTAAACTTAAACCTAATGAAAGCCAAAGCTTTTGTGTATTATTAACAGCTTCAAACGTTCACAAAAGATGAACTGTGACTCATTGTGAATGATACAAATTATTATTTTGTGAACCGAATGTCAATGTAAATGTTTACGAACCGTTATTCTAAACGATCGCCGTCCAGGATCATTGACTCGCTTAACCCAGATCTCTTCTGACTTTTTGGTGGCTCCCTTAGATGCAGCGTCTCCTCCGCCGCTTGCCCCACTGTTTGTTCCATTGTTCTGACTAGAATTTTCTGCTTTGGTCTTGATTGCAACTAACGATGGATCAATAAATAACTCACTAAGTTTCACTTTGTGGGCTTCTGACTTTTTGGGTCGGTAGTTCCAACTCAAACTGTTGAGTCGCGAGTAGATTTTCTCTTTTCTGCTTTTCTCCTTCTCTTTCGTGGCGTCCCCAGTACTAGGGCACTTTTTCACCCCGAGTCCGCCTCCAATGCTTTCCACGCTCAAGGCATCTGTGATTGTACCTCCAGTAGCTGTGCTGGTGCTACCAGCGGTAGAAGATGCGTCGTCCTCGTTTTCATCCTCTTCGTCCAAGCCATCGTCACATAGTTCAACAAACTTTTCCAGGGTGGTTAACGCCCTTTCATCAACGCCGATTGAGGTGCGCCGTCTACTATCCATGTTGACTGCAACACCACCAGACATTGTGATCCTGAAATAAGTCAGATAGATCCTAAGTCAATTATTATAACGAATGAAGTACTAGAAACTCGTAATGAAATAAATTAATTGCAGATATTTTGTTGCAATATATATGCTAACCTTTAAAACATATGAAACATGGTTATTGCACTTTTCTTTTCCAACTTGTTTCACTAATCACCTCCGCTTTTAATATTTACAAAAAGCCCTTTCTTCCAAAGTAAGGAGTCAGATACCAATTGAGAAAAGTTAAATAAAACTCCGCCCGATCCGGTAACGTTCCCACCCACAATATTAAAAAAACTAGCGTAATATAAATTGTTTATTGTACAACTCGGTGGTATTATACTAAAATACTGGAACTCCGAACGGCTTGATAATCTCTACATGGTACATAAAAGACTCATTGAGACTGTGGCCATACAGCAAAAATATTGCATAGTTCTGAGCTGCACAATTTAGCACTAGTTGTTGTTGTTGAGAAATCGGCAAAAAACAAACTCCCTTTAGACTCAACAACGATAATAATAATAATAATAATTTTTACTTAGGCACAGTATGTTTCACTTGAGACAAAAACTTCAAAACTGGATTCACTACGCAAAAATTACACCATTAACGACTATAATATTTTGGCAATAATGTTGATCTTGTATATATTAAATGCTCAGAGGGGCTGACTAAACTTGCATGCATGTTGTCTTGTATTGAATTTGCACTTCACATTGTCTTCGGTTTCCCATATTCTGTGTAATCCCATATACTTATCGATTTGACAAGTCTTCGTAAGTGACGTACGCGATAATTACGTGATGTAGAAATCTTCTTCTCGTTTCGTGCTGCGAGTGTAAAAATCTGAAAAGAAGAGGAGGCAGATGGAAAATCATAAAACTGTTAACTCTAGAATAAATATACATGCATACTTAAAAAAGAAGTTTATCTTTCTGATTCATACCAAGGCTGGTGCTGGCAAGAAAGCTTCTGTTTTTATGGTGTACAATGTAATGTCCGTGGTGACTTCTTTTTATATACACTATCTCATATATGGCTCATTTCATGTAAACAGGTTGGGAAGAGAACAGGGCGTTTTTACTTTGGTGGTGGGTAAGAAAACGGTTTAAAAAGTTTTTTTTTATATAGGTATACCTAGACAAAAGGTCTAATCTGCATTGCTCTTTGTACCACCCAAAATCACCCAATAATGAAACTAGTTTCAGTCAGCCTCAGCTCAGCCTCCAGCCACTGCATAAAAGTGGAGCGTTGTTGAGCAGCCGAATTTTGCTACACGCCAAATCAAATCTTGATGAGATCCTCTTCTGTACACGCATTGACGACACAGCTCAAACAATACCATTTCATCATGTGGATGATGATGCCCTGTAACATAAAGAAATATCGGGAAAATATTAATAAAAAACAAGATTTTCTTCTTTCACAGACCATTATATTTTTAAAATTAGCATTCCCCTCTCCTGGCACCAGGTATTCACCACGTAACTACCCGCAGAAAAAAATCCTGCATGGTCAGTGTAACAGCAAGTGTGCTCACAGTGGATTTTGTTAGCAAGGGTTAAGACAAGATCAGAGGCCAGACACAAACCAGCACGTATTTTTGAGCATTACAATGTCTCGCTGGTTTTTGTACAAAACAAATTATATTTACCAAAAAGTACATGAACTTTGAGAAGTAAATTCAATGCCAAACTTGGATATTATATGACATTACGTACGACAATGACCCTATTAACTTCTGAGAATCGTATTAACAATAATTGCAAATCACAGACAAACATTGAATAAACTGTATCACCATCGCGCACAGAAAATGAAATGACTTTCTTCAGCGGTTCTTCTCCCGAAAGAAGTAATATGGCTTGCTGCGATGCCACAACCTGAACATTGATAAGAGGCAAGAGGAGAGTAGAGTGTGTGCGTTATGTTATGTACGATAAATAATTCAAGAGGGCATTCCTCACGCTTCCAAGAAATTCAAAGCTGTCGACCAAAAATGAACTGAGCAGTAAGAATTGAGGTAGGCTGTAACGTAATGGGGTAGACGCCATCGTGTCTGATGGAGTTAGCAACAAACAAAAAAGCCTCGAATCTAATGCTAACAGCGAAATGCAAATGTGTATCCCGAACCTTTTTCTTATATGATTCCTTAATGCTCCTTGTGTTTCATGAATACTATAAAACTCAATGGATAGCCCGTCATGAAATGAGATTTAGGTACACACTCACATTCAGTCAAAAAGTCAATGGGTATCCAAGTGCTTTTTCGACCAAGTCTGCAAGACGAAATACATAAAAAGTTGCTGATCTACCTATTCCACGATAATGACACGACATAAAAATTGTGCTCATGTGCTATCCCCCCTAAAAAAAATTGTGCAAGGAGATGCGTGATTAAATATTAGTGAAACTTACAGCTGGGACTACATTTTTACAATGCAGGTTCGACACATAATATCAGAGTCGCTGCACAGCTGTAGAGAACAGTCAATGTCTAAACGCAAGGAGTGATGATTAAAGAGAATAGAGAAACTCTATTTTCCTAAACGTCAAATCAAATCAAGACCGAGTAGCCTCAATGAATCATGGTTACACGTTATGATAAATGACCATACCAGTATATAGAATACAAGACGAGGACGAAGACGAGTTGTGATTCTCCTCGCAACAACATGAGACAATACAATATACCAGAAAATATTTGGCAGACCACGTCCTCCACCGAATGAGAATACTGAAGTGAGAGCAATCTACAAAAAACACGATTTAAATCATTTAAATATGCTTCACTTGAGTTTTATGAGGTGACTGCATTTATAGCTCCTTTGCACGGTTATTTTTTTTATGAGGCTAACCATTAATACTATGACGAATGCAAGCCAAAAAGTGTGAGTTTCGTGTCCTTCCCTCTAGTCCACTTTTCAGGCAGGTTTTTGGTTTTAAATGCATCACCTATATAGTGCATCAGCAGGCAGATTTGGGCGATGCCAAATGGTAAATAAATCTAACGCAAGTTATAGAATACTGCCGAATATTGATGTTTTAATGCTTCCCTGTAGAGCTAAGTACGAGGAAGAGACCAAGCTCTGGTAACAAACTTCCTTTGATAATGCACAATGTTTTATTAGTAGATATGTGTCGTGCTTCGTGTTTGAATTGTATTGTATTATGCACACATGTGGAGGAATTTTGGTAACAACTCTGACGATATGAGACACATTCAACATTCTCTATTGTATACCTTTTCACTAAAGAATACGAGAGTGGTGCACTGATTGCCAATTTGCTTTGCATTTTTTGCATGTTAATGCTATCTCGACGATATTGACTAAGAGCGTGGAAGGCAAATGAAAAAAAAACTCAAAGTCAAGAAGAAAAGTCAAACAATGCTATATTACTACCATCTATAACTGAATCTCGGGTTTTATAATAGTAGCTATACACAGTATGATGAAGCTGATGATGTTAAAGCTGACTGACAAAAGGAGAGAATGTCTGAAAAAAGATGTTTGAAGTTTTAAGAAGAAAGAGTCGAGTCCTTGCATAACCATACTTCATCTTTTTTCTTTTTCCTCAGTTCTCAAGAAAGGAAGATTGTGCATTGTGCTCTTCTATGTAATGGTATAGGAGCAGATGCGAGCAGAAAAACCAAAGTTGCGAAAAAAAAGTAACGTAACAGCAAAAGCGTCTTCCCAAAAGGATCGAGAAAGAAAAGACATTGACAAGTTACAGTTTCCCCAGTCAGTCAATCAACCACATGTACCAGCACAGTTTATCTCTACTTCTAGTCAGGATTCCGGATGAGTCAGTCCAGAGCTCTGCTGAACTGAAATATATATATGGAGCACTCACTAAAACTCTAACTCGCCTTTTTTTTCCTTTTTGTATATTAATTGGTGTAAGCGAATCCTAATATCTAAATTTTGTTGCAAATGGATAGCGTATCTTGACTCTAGGAAATAACTTACAAACAGAGTGCACTGCTGCTGAGGGAGAAATGCGAGTAATGCAGAGGGAATTGGAAGAAGCTGCCAAAAAGGAGATTATAAGAAAAATGACGATAATAATGGATTGAATGTTACAAACGTTCGTCTCAGCCAGTCAGTCACCAGTCACACGGCTCGCACAGCATAAAACTGCGCTGATGATGATTATGATGATGACGACGAATGGGTAAACCCTACCACGGAACGGATTATGGCACACTATCTGGACTGAATACCTATTATAATGCAACTCTTGTATTTGTATTGCACAAGTTAGCAATGAAGTACACGGTATCCGTCAGTGTTGTAATAGGACCAAACAAGCCAAATATATAACGATTGGAAAAAAAGTTTGTAAGATATAGAATAACCCAGTATACCAATGATGCTACTGATTTTGGTATAATTGGTGTTGTCCTGTATATTTCGACGGTTTTTTAAAAAGAAGAGAGTACACACACGCTATTGAAGAGTGTATATATATGTAGCACTTGTTTTTGCAAAAATTAGGGAATGGGATCGCTTTCGTGACAGAAAGGACACGATACAGGATAAATATGAAGTGATAGACGTGGTGTGCTGCAAGCTGTACAAGAATTTTTCTGTTTATTCTCTTTCCCCAGTGGGGCTACATGTGTGCAGGCAGATATTTTAGTGTGCTGTTTTTATTAAACATTTACCAGTTTTATACACTGAAGAGGACAAGGAGGATTTTTGATGTGGTGGTGGAGAGAGAAGTGGAAGAGGACCCACTTTCTTCTGTAGTAACTACTCAGTCCCTGGTTGGGAACAGCACTAAGTCAAAAAGCGTTAGCCACCTCCATTTTCTACAGGGAAGAAAGGAGTATATATTTTATTTTATCTTAACTCCTCTGCAAACACCACCACCACCAGAATAGAGCACTCCACGAAAAAGAGAACCAAGCTGACTGTATAGCCTGACTAAAAAACGCTGTGCACAAGAGTTTCTTCCTGGCAAAAGCCTGTGAGAGCTTTAGCCATTCTCATTTCATTTCCTCTCAACGAGATCGATTTTTGCGCATGGAGTTTGTACCCAGGGCGAACCAAAGCTTTTTTAGCCACTTTAGTCGGACTTATTACTTAAAAACCTTACCTTTTATACGAACCAACAACCAACGTCAATATCTAAACGTGAACTTGCTTGCCTGCAACCACCACCGTCACAAAACTCCACAGAGTTTCTAAGCAGAGAGAGAGAGAGCATTAGCTCTTGACAAACACATGGGCAACCTATTACACAATATATAGGAAACGGGAGTACATTTTGATGATGATTACACCTTTTTCAACATCTATTCATACGTAGCCTATATGTAAGTATCTATTCACGTTCAGCATCATCATATTCATCATCAAGCTGTGCAAATCATTCATTGAGAGAATGTCAGCAAAAATACACAAAAGTAAACAAGAATCGGTCAAATTATAAGGGTAATAATCTGCATTTCGCTCGGCACAGTCATCATCATCAAACGTGACAGGCTTGGAGATAATGGGTATGGGTATATTACATATACATATGAAACAGTAGGTTGTAGTTTGGATCTTGAATTGAAAGAGAATCGTCGTCATCAGTATGTAAATGTGTAACATCGTATCATCATCATCATCACCATCCCCGTATTAGTTAGTCTTCTCCTCACAGCAGCGTCTACCACTGAAAGGCTATTTTATTACTGACAACAACTGCGGTAACAAACAACTTACTTACTGCCATGCCTTTTTGCCAAGCAAATGCCAAAGTGCCAAATAAAATGTGAGAAGCATGCCACTGCATAGTATCAAATCAAAGAGAATCAAGATTTTACTACAACGCAAACTGAAAACTATCTACGATACTATATGAGTATACCAGGCAGGGTAAATGTGTACTTGCCTTTAAGTACTTGTGTTCAGTGTGGATCTCTCGAGCTCTCTCTCTCTCTATATATGAGAAATAATACATCAGCAGTTTTCGCCTGAAATAATGTCATATCACATAAATCACCTATAACTCAACAACCTTCAAGTTCTCAGAAGTGCTTTTTCAGACTGCTCTATACCGTGCGCAAAAAATAAAATCTGCCCTCTCAGAACTCAGCGCCTACGAAGAATACAAGTGTGTACACAAATTATATTTCTGCAATATTCCACATGATGATTCTAGCGTTTGAAGATGTCAGAGAATGGAACACAACAACATCCTATAATTATATAATACTCACGAAATTTCCTTATCCTTAGGCATCTATTAAATTTCGATAGTTTAAATATGTTTCAAACAACAAATATGTGTTAGGTATGTTGCACCACCTGGTTTCTAGCTGGCGCAGTGCCGCCATTAATGCTGCTAAGGCTTATTATGGAAATCACAAATATTCCCCTGCACTGGTGCTGCTGATAAAATCAATATGCAAAAACATCTTAAATAATAGTAATTATGTATAATGACTGACGGTACTCTCTAAAGTGTTCAAATTTTACTAGGGAATTCGTCGCTCACGTGATCTAAATTAGTGCTGCGAAATAAAAGGATACAGTAAGAAATTGACGCTATATGTACCATATTTTAGGGATTCGGCACAAGTACTGAATAATATCAAAAACAGAAAAACAAACAACACGTCAGAATACGTCAGAATTTGCTATGTGATGATGAATGCATAAATGCTCCCGAGTGAGTCGACCTCGTACTAATTTTACATTAAGAGTGCCATACACACACACACACATGCAAAACTAACGAAAACGAAAATTGGAGAATGTTTGTTTAAGGAAATAGATGGTGTTGGAATTAATATGGAATATAACACACCTGTGACAAAAATTGAATCTCAATGCATTTTAATACATTTCCAGCACTGTAATAGTTGAGCTCGTTGTTTTTGTAGAGTATAAGTTCTTGTGGTTTAGCTACGCATGATTTATTTTTGAGCCAAGCTTTCGAATGATGCTAACCATCTACATAATCTATAATGTCAACTTACAGAAATGATGCTAAAGACAACACGTGGGGATTCATGCTCATCCTGTCAGTATCTATATCTAAAAATAATAATGCATAATAATTAATATAACCAGAGTCCTTAACACGAGCTGACATACCAGCTCAAACTTCACTTTAGCTCTGACTCTAATTACTGTATGTGAAAAAGTGCTAAAACACAGCCATCGTCTATGTTTCTCCAAGTTCCAGACGAGAGTCTAGTGTTTCGCTTGTTCATGCGATTAGATACTTCGCATCCGGAAAGTCATACACACACTACGTGACCCTATTGTTAAACTATGTCACTATCATTTTCGACGTAACAAAAATGCAAATACCAACCACACGTGTATCTTGCCGAGAACTACCTATGCATCTTTTCCCTAGGTACTAAATGTCGTAGTGTAGTAGGTATATTTAGTATTCGCTCTGAATTCACTTCACTCTGCACACGAATTCATATATACAATACTCACGCTATTTCTGTTTTACATAACATTATTTTACATTTAATATTGCTTTTAGTTTCCAGTTCATGCCTGCCACACCCAGATTACTAAAGAAGACATAGTAAACTGCTAACACCACATTCTAAATTACAATAAATGAGCGGTATTCATCTTGTCTTCTTTTCTTTCATTACCTAACTCCAGAATAAGTGACAGACAATACATGCAGCTAACTAATAATTCCGTCGGAAGCCGGAATTCATCGTGTGTCAGAATATAATCAACAAAAGACTTGCACCAACTGCCATGATTTGATTGAGAGTATTATTACCTGCTCCATCCATACATGTACTGATATGACATCACTTTTCTAAGTTTCATGTATTCATATAGCAAATCACACAAACACATTTTACATGTTGTAAAGTATATACCTATGCACATTTTAGTGCATACTACAAAGCATTTATTACCTCTGATTGTTATATGACGTTCGGCATAATCTCCCATTTATTTAATATCTTCTTGAATGTTAGAATAGAATGTAAACTTGTTTACCAATAATATAATCCAGTGAAGTAAAGCAAGAAGTTATACTTTCCGAGGCGTATAAAGTAATTTTCCTACTACGAATGATGGCATCGCAAAATAATTGTGAAGGATGCCTGCTAGGGTAAGGATAATTGTAGGATGGTGGTGCGGCCAAACTTCCAGTTTTAGAAAGTAAATGAGCCTCTTACGTGTACTTACATTTTAAAGTTACCTTCATCAATTCAAACGGATTTATGTTTATGAATGCATTATATAATCATGTTAAATCTATTATATACGCAATTTTTATGCCGCTTGCGTGATGCTCCATTCCTATTAGTCGAATTCATTCCATAATTCCATCCAATTAGTCTGCAAAAATGAGATAAGCTCCAGTTGTGGTGCTGGAGTTTCCAATAAATAATAATTCTTTTAGAGACTTGTCACAATTGATGTAGTCTAGCTTTCTACTGTCTATACCGCTGGCTGGCTGGATGTCATAATTTTGAGATATTCTGCAATTAAACCTCAGTGTGAATGTACTTACAATTAGTTGTATGTAGTGTGGTTCCTAGCTCTCGAGTGCAAAATATGCAGAGCTTGACCTTTACCAAATTACCAAATTTTAGTTTCACGATAAATTTTGCAACCAGTGACGCACGGCTATAGTGGACACTTCGAAACACTCACTCACACTCTCACATATTATGTTCGGTGCTTAAAAAGACAACCCCCTATTAAATCATAATCCATGAAGCCATAAGCCATATTATGCATGCATATCTCCTCCGCGTTATACATACAAATACAAACCACCATTTACATATTAGCAATTTCGAATTTCGATAATATATTTAATGTGTACCATT
>JAANSN010004575.1:0-14669 GCA_036850665.1 Dicranocentrus wangi | reverse complement strand
CATTACATCAAGAAATTACAGCTTTTTGTAAAAGAAAAATAACTGACTTGTACAATGTGACTCTATAAAATCGGAGGTTACAGTGGATTTCTGCCAAGGAATAACCTGGGCTAAGATTCATGATGGACGGAAAAGTTGCGTAACACATGTATCGATGATGCTCAGGGGTGCAAGTAAATCATAAAAGCCCGAAAAAGGAGTACAACTTTGGAGAGAAAGTTGAACACAGACCATCTCGCCAGAAGAACCCCGACTCTCCACCGAGGAAAGAAAAAAGGGGAAGAAAGAGAGAAAAAAGGAGAAAGTGGCAACTGTCGACTGGAATTGCATGTACTAGGCGGTGATTTCACGCGTTATTACTCTGTTCATGTGAAAACATAAATCATATTTCTTCCGTGTGGAACCACTTTTATAACTGTATTTTAGGGAATGATGACTTGATCATTTACATCTTCCTTTTATTCCTTCCGCTTTTTATAGACACTTTTAATAGACAGGAAAATCAGAAAGTTGGATTTTACGAACGAACGAACGAAAAATTTTCACGGCAGTCAAAACGATCCCTTCGTGCAACCTTCAATTTGCCCCTTGTCATTATGAATGGGAAACATGATGGCGAAAGAGTGATTACATAGATAGTCACGGGGATAAATAGCAAATACAAGAAAATAAAAGTAAAAGTACTTTGAGTTACAATGGGTGTTCAAGCTCACCTGCTTTCCCAGTTCACCTCATCAATAGAGTCTTCAGGTGTACCAGGGGTTGGAATGGGATCCCAGAGAAGAATCGTATCTCAACATCACAGAAGAAAGGGACTGCATTCCCACCCCGGTAGAAGTGAATCTAGTGGATGTAGTAGCAATAGTAGTAGGAAATATAGTTACGTAAGATACTCAGGTGGATCTCTCCTAACCACCGTGGTCACCACCACCTTCCTCTTGCTGAGCTTATGTGTGGGCCACACCGTTTCAGGTAAGCAATTTCCAAAAATATATTATATCCATATTTGTGCAAACTTACGAAATTCCGACTCAATGTGGGTGGTTTTGTCTCTGGTCACAAAAAACATAATCTTTTTTCTGTTTGGGAAATGCACCTCGGGAAAATCAGTTGTGAGTCTGTAATGTTATTAACCGTGTGATTTATGCGATTGCCCGACATAAATAAGAAAATTTGCTGATAAATTTTCCAGATACGGTTACAACTCACCCTTTGCCCTTTCCCAAACTTGGCCCATTTATGAGGGCTCTGAGAGATGAAACTCGGTGTATTTATTACATGGCGTACGTACTACATTATAATCGTGTATCCTGTGTGTAACATTCTTGTAAAACCACCAGAGGAAATGGAAAGACATAAAGGCTTTTCTTCCCGAAATGCTCTCCACTTTGGTGGATGTGATTTTCCTCACAGGCATTTAAGAAAAGTGGTACATATTATACATGTTATACCATATTATACCCATTCCGAGTTATCCTCTAAATTTTGCTGATATAACCTTTTATTGTTGCCATTTAACATGGTTTCCCCGTATGCTTGCATCTCATTTCAAAGAAGACATTTTAAGACACCGTGAAACACTTGTTCTTGTGGTGGAAGTGGTAAAAGGGAGGTTTCTCCCTTTTCCACAGAACCAGGGAGGGAAAAACCTAGCTCCGTTTCGTAAGCTGCGGGCTTAAATGATAACAAGAAGTAAACAAGCCACAGCAAAAGAGGAAGAAGAAGAAAAAAATAGAAAGACTGCCTTCTAAGTCTCCTGTCTTCTTCCCTTTTCGTTTTCGCTTGAGACGATGAGAGTGGTGGCTTTCCCCATGGTGGATTTACAGATCCAACCAAATCAAAATCAATCGTCTGCAATATTTTTCCCCGGTTGACTCACTCACTTAGCTCACCAACCTTTTTTCCCTGCTGGCCAACAAGATTTACGAGGATGTTAAAGAAAGGCTGCATGTGTAGATGGGTGGATGGGTGGCTCAATAAATATATATATATAGGCTCATCATCGTGTCGCCAAGAATCAGACACAGAAGTCGTGGAAATAACAAGTTAGAAATGTGGACTGGTAATGGTACAAAATATCTGCAATCTTGTGATCTACTGATCCCCCGGATAAAGGATAAAGATGCAGTGAAATGCAATTTATTTCTATCAGAGATAAAAATAGATCTACGTAAAAAATATTCTTCAATTGGCACTGTGCGTACAAGTACGTAAGGACTTTGCTAGATTCCGTATTGAGACTTCCACCACCACCACCACCATCATTATTATCAATCTGAGCATAAATTGTCCTGTTACATAACAATTCAATTTTTAAATTGATCTTGATGCTCTTTTTCTCTGGCTGATGGAAATATGGAGCAATTTACATCTTTTATTGGAACCCCTAGAAAAAGCCATTATTTCTCGTTTCAGTAATGATTTCCTCGGATTGAAAAGGAAATTGGGGGGAAAAAGTGGGACTCCTATTGTGCAAGAGAAAACACACTAAATCAGAACAGCTTTCTTACGCCATCAATCACTTATTTGCATCTTATTTCCCAGGTTTAGCCGAGGAACGTTGATATATTTAAAACCAAATTTAAATAATATTTTAGAAACTGCAGGCTTACTTCCCGCAGACAACTATAGGGACTTTTTGGCTATGGGCAAATCCTGCCATTTTCCTTGTTGATCTTTTTTCACTAATGGCATTTTTCCTAGGAAAAGGCGAATCCTGTTTTGTCTTCCAAAACTTCCCGTAATTTTCTTTTTTTTCGGCTGGCCTTCTCCTTGTCTCGCCGCTGTTTCCTGGTATCATTTCTCTTCATCATCATCAACTCCGTCACAAGTGAGTAACCCAAGGAAAAACTTTGAACAACAAACTAACCATTCCTTTCTCATACGCATAAAGCTTTCACAAAGCCGGGCAGAAGGAATTAAATGTGAAAAAGACAGTCACTAAGTCATCTTATGTGCGCTAGACATCGCATTACAGTAAAGCCGCGTTTCTCAAGCCAAATATACCCAGTCTAGGATACACACCGAAAATATTATATTACACTATACTGCAGCCTGATTATATGCGTAAATGGTTGTGTGTTGTGGGATGTCAAATATAATAAAAAATGCACTTGTACAGAGAAAGTATATATATGTAAAAATCCATTCATCCCTCTCCATTCAGACACGAAAATAATGACAAGAGGAGGAGGAGGAGGATGCACAGGAGGTGGATAATAATAATGGAAGTTTTATAAGAATAGGAGTCGTAATAATAATGATATGATGGATAAAGGGAGAATACATAATTCCGAATTGGAATTTCTTGCATTCAGTAATGAGTTGGGGGAAACGAAATGAACACTGCAACTTGTTATATCTTTATTGATGATGACTTTCGATAAGGGTGACTTCCCGTTTCATACTCTGCCGTAGGACACACACACACACTTCCCTATTCTTCACAATGTATAAAACCATATAATTCGTGTACCTTTTGGGTTCAGTTGGTGCAAGCAAACATAAAGCAAATGCGTTTTAGCATCTCTGGGTTCGTTCGTACGAATTAATTGGCGCATTCTTTTTCTCCGAAAGGGAGACTATGGTCCAGTGTCGTCGTCGTCATTTAGGCATCATATATGCATGCATGGGGGAAAATGTCAATGTCCTCCAAAAGGGAAATTAGAGAATGAAAGCTTTATTGGAATTTCCTCCGGTTCCCTGATTTTTGGCAAAGTTCAGGGTTAATCAAGAAGAAGAGGGCAGTAAAGTGAAGGAGGGAGGGAGGTCGATTCTCTCGACGCGGAGTGTGGGGTACCATGCACATACACGCTAATACATAGTATGTCTATACGGGAATGGGAACCCATTGTAAAAGTTAGTGGTGCGAAATGAATCTAGTGCACTACACTATATAAACGATCTTTACTCCCTACCTGGCTGGAAGGCTTGGAAGGATGGGAATAATCATTGGCTTCCGGAGTAAAACGGAATCTTTGGGTTTCTGGAATCTCCTTTTCCCCCAGCCCCAGATGTTTTTTTACCTTGAGCGAATAGGTATAGAGTAGATTGTTTCGCCACCTTCTTCTTTCCAATTTAAAGGGGAGCATCATTTGCGTATATGCATGATGCATGCACTATCATCTTGATCAGTTTTTTTGCTCCTTTATACCTCTGCATTCCATCTATTCAGTGGATCGGACATGGAGATATGGGCTGTGTACGCCGCTTTCTCCAGAAACCATTCTGAGGAATAGTGTTTCTCCCCATTATTTTCCAATAGTGCGACTCACCAAGGAGGAAACACTCTTCACCCCTTTCCAAGTCAAGGACTTTTTGCTTCCATTGCATTTGAATAGGTGTACATAGGTATACGGCGCGGTGCTGTTTTGTATCTGTCTATTCATTCTTGGTTTTTTTCAGTGGGTATTTTCTTTTGGCTTATCACCCCAGTCACACAAATGTTGAGCAGGAAGGACAGGAAAAACTCACACATTTCTTCTGTGTACGCCGCTTTCTCCAGAAACCATTCTGAGGAATAGTGTTTCTCCCCATTATTTTCCAATAGTGCGACTCACCAAAGAGGAAACACTCTTCACCCCTTTCCAAGTCAAGGACTTTTTGCTTCCATTGCATTTGAATAGGTGTACATACCTAGGTATATAGGCGCGGTGCTGTTTTGTATCTATCTATTCATTCTTGGTTTTTTTCAGTGGGTATTTTCTTTTGGCTTATCACCCCAGTCACACAAATGTTGAGCAGGAAGGACAGGAAAAACTCACACATTTCTACTCCTTTATATAAGGGCCTGCACTTGAGTTCATGAACTTTTACCAAAGTTTTTTTTCTATCCTTTTTTCTTCTCTCCATCTATTACATATATTATGTTATTGTGAATAATAAGAGGAGTGCACGGGAAAGTTACATAGCCCTCTCAAACATGCGTCTACACAATTTTGAATAACAAACTTTGGCCGAGAAACACAAACTCATTGATTCCCTTTTCCTTTTCTCAGAAACGAAATGGAAGGAGGAAATTTTACGGGTTAGGAATTGCATCCAAGGTTTTTCTTACGACGACGACGACTGAAATCAAGCGAAAAAACTTGTGTAAGATGCAGAGAGGTGTATAGTATCCCGGAAGATTTATATATAGTCAGGAGTACACCCTCGTGTTTAGGCAGGTAATCCGGTTCTTTCAACGGAAGTATGAAATTTGAATTACGGGGATCCCCTCCTGCTCACTTACATTTTCGGGAGGAAGCTTAACAACTTTTTATTCAAGAATATTAGACAATGAATGAGTTCCGTACAAGTATACCATTATATGATCGAATTACTACTACATCTCGCTACAACTTTTGCACATTGGCTTAGCCTCGTCGTCGTCCTCGCTATTACCTGTTATATTCAATCTTGATAAAGTGGGACACCTCCAAGTCACCCGAGTTAACCTGTGTCTCCTTCCTCATGTACATTTCTTCGTGGAGACTTGGAACTTTCCTCCTCCTGCTCCCACTTGGATTAGCAGAGAGTGGAGTAGTGGGAAGGGAAAGTGAATGTTCCTTTGAAACACAAGAAGACCACCTTCACTAATAATTTTATGGGAAACTAAGTATTTGAAAAGTTTGCATTCAATTTAGGATTTTCTAATGCCCCTTGTTAAAGCGGAGAGCACTTCCGCCTTTTACGACAAAAGTGGAGAAAAAGTTTAGGTAGGACTATTCATTACATAGGGTTTTAGTGGAAGATAAGTGTATGCTACTTTATGGAAAAGGAAGCATGTCTTCCAAGTTTTTTTTTCGCTGGGCTCTGGTGCTGCTGCTGAGCGACCCAATTTTTTGATTACAAGACACAAAAAGCGGTATCAATGTTATCATACAATATTTTTGTCAAGTTGGCCCAACCAAGATGATATTGTCAAAGTTTACCAGCTCCCTTGTGAGCTATTATCTGTGATTAGGTGGTCGAACAGGTTATATAATAAGTATATTTTTAGAAAAGGAGTTTCCTTCTTCCCGTGACGTTGTATACACCAGAGTCCAGATTGGATTCCAGAGGGCGAAAATTATAAAGTTTGAGATGGGTACGTACGGGTCGACATACGTCCTCCGCCCTGCATATTATTATCCTTGTCATCTTTTCCCGGCCGGAGTAACCGTCGACACAAGACGACAAAAAAAGGAAGAAAAACTTGAGCGAGAGTTTGGCGGTGGAAGGATGATGATGATCACGTAAAGTGCTCTCCATAGAGTCATGAATGAGGAGTGGTGTTGTCATTGTGTCGTCGAGTGCCTCCTTCTCATTTGCTTATCTTTCATCGTCACTCTCATAATAATCTTGTCCTTTTTAACGTCTATACACGTCCCTTTCACAATGTCTTTATGTTGGGAGACAATAGCGAGAAATCCGTTAAAATGTATAAGCTTTTGTGCTATATCATCTTATGCAATCTGTTGCTTTTCTTTTTTCTCTTAATTAGATCTAATATGATTTTCTCAAACAGCTTGTTTTGTCCATTTCATGACAGCCTTGGCGCAAAAAAAACCGTATACCTACCCGACTTTGAATTAACAAGTTCAGAACGATAAGAATGATAATATGTTAAAGGCGAAAGGGAAAACGTCAGCTCCGAAAAAAATATTTTCTAATTTCACTCCCCAAAAGAAAAACTTTGGAGTAACTTAATTTAAGAATAATCTCATCCTGTTATCAATTCCATAGCATTGAACCCCTTCTGCTGTTGCTTACTCATTCCATATCTCACGTAATTGGGGATGGGGTTGCAAAAGGAACGGCGTTATCGGCATTATCTTTATTGTGCTTATGGACTTATATAAGAGC
Source organism: Dicranocentrus wangi (assembly GCA_036850665.1). Classification (NCBI taxonomy): domain Eukaryota; kingdom Metazoa; phylum Arthropoda; class Collembola; order Entomobryomorpha; family Entomobryidae; genus Dicranocentrus; species Dicranocentrus wangi. The sequence continues at coordinate 7,844 of JAANSN010004575.1, read as the reverse complement.
AGCATACATGGAAGTTGTGCCGTTTTGAACTTTTTTTCAACCCCCTCCACACATTCTTGCTAGGACATAAATAATATGAGGCAGTTTAAACCGTCAAGCAAGTTTCCTACAAAGTGGGTAGTTGAGTGTGCATCCCATTTTTCTGTACTCCGTATAATGATGTTATATTGCCCAAAGTACGCACTAAACTTAAGAAAGCTGGATGGGGTGAGCTGGAGAGAAAAAACAGGAGGATGTTTTTCCGAGTTCAAAGCTCAATCACTCATTTTCTTCGTTGAATCCGAAAACGTGCCAAATCATGTGAACCAACCCCTGATACAAAATGTTCATCTCATTTGGGCATTCACACAGGAAAGGAAGCAAGCACACGACAATGTAGAGCACGCTCCTGCCTGGGTGCGTTTATGCATTATTGGTGTATTGTTACAGTTCATACTCCTTCCTTATCCATTTGCATGCGGCAGTTGCACAGTAAGGTTTAAATAAGTAATTTTCTCCTTTTTATAAATTATAACCGTGCCGTATAACTGCGTACTCGCTTCCCAGTTTTCAGGAGCAATAAGCACCATTGTGGTTTTGATTGCAGACGCACCCTGTATTCAATCGGGGTGCAGCATCAACAGCTCGCTCAGAAACTGTGTTGCTGTATGGGTCTTCGCAGATAATCTCGTAATAATCCTTATTGTTATTACGTACTGCTTCAAGTGGCGAAGTCGAGGTGGGAGAGGAGAACCCGAGGAATTTTTAATGAGGCAAGGTTTATGCGTGCAGTAGTTCAAATGCAAGCGGTTATTGTGCAAGATACGAAATCATAATTATCCGACGGGGGAAGTGTACGCAGAAGAACTGGATATGAGCAAGGTGAAATCTGAAACTGAGCGTGGATTCTGATTGTATGTATATATAAACTTCCCAGAGTGGTCTCCAGGTTTAGAAATTATTTTTCCCCAGTGATCCCAACTTAACCCTTGTTTTGATACTTATTAACAAGTAAACAGGGTAGAGTGGAGTCATTTTCCGACTGTCTAGACTAGACCAGGGATAAAGCGTTAAATCCTTGGGAAAAGTCGGGGAGCTTGATTCCATTCTGCTCGCATTTTACATCCCTATGTTTTTGTTGAAATATATGCATGTATGCATATTGCATCCATACCACACGCCACATTTCTCCTGGAAAATAACCAATAATTTTCTTCTCCCTCGCCGCGTAAAAGAAATGGGAGCGGAGAATGGTCAAAAGAGAGAGACGGGAAAAGTCAATGGGATGGATATCTACAATTTTTCAGAAAATGTACGTGCCTGGTGGGTTCATCATATGCATGGTATTTTTTTTGCTTCTCTCTCCTTCGATTCAAGAGTTCCATCCCTCCTTTTTCCATTTCAATGAATTTCAAATTCCTTTCAAGTGCATACTTATGCTCACTTGACCATATCAATACGACCGCTGCCCCCGCCGACATCGGTTTCGCCAAAGTTCACAAAAGGTAGACAACAAATGATACATTTTTTTCGGGATTTTTTTTACCACTGGCTGGATATTCTTCCGTTTCAGTGAAGCCATGTAAAACTGACATTATCATTATTAGTATTATATGGGTATCTACCGAAAATAAAAGGCTGAAAGGAAAATCGGAAGATGACTAGGGATTCTTTCTAGTCTGCTGAGTTAAGTTCATTTTCTTAAGATGTTCCCTCCATGTGGAATTCTCCGCTCTGTATATCCCTTTTTCACTTCTCAGCAAAAATTAGCATCCATCCGGTTCCTTCTCTTGTTTTTTCAGTGGGAAGATAAAGGACAAGCCGGCGGAGAAAAAACTTGATATTTGACATTATTGATTTGTGCACAGTGCCAATGTACAAAGAGAGCTACTCGTGTAGAATACCAATCAAGGATTTACAACAGAAAAAAAATCAAAAGAATATATACGTATATAGTTTTGTTTACCAGACAAGCAAAGTCTGCTCTGCACTAGTATGTGCATACCCGGACCCGGACTTTTTTTCGTAAGAGTTTTGTAGATTAAAAGGAGTGGAAAAAGGAAGACACATAGTCTGGGTGCATCTTCCTAACTTGGCTGGCACATACACAACTACACTTTTTCACTTTGAAAGGAAAGGAAGGGAAAAAGGCGTTCAACTTCCGATCAACTGTCGTCCTCTTTAATTCCTCTTTGTGCCTCCTCAACTCTTCGTCTTTTTTTTGGCCAGCAGCTCAGAGTGCAATCGAAATGTCCGAGATTCATCTACTCTACCAATACTGGAACGGGAGTAAAAACAATAAAACCAAGTTGTAAATACATGTCTGAATCGAAGTCATTGACATGATGGCATTGCATTGGTATTCATACACGTGGTATCTATCTCGCAAGTTTATTCGGCCTGGCTATACGAAAATCGGAGCAATTGGAGCAGTCATCAAGCCACTAGTAAAGCACACGATTAATCGTTGTACTTTTCTCCTCTTTTGCCTACTCCGGCGGATATATTTGGATTTCGATATGATATTAGACGTTTTTCTCCCAAGGATTGCACCATTCCGTCCCATTAGCCCTTTATTCTTTCAATGACAATGTTCACATTTCTCTCTTTCTCAATCTGAGTGAGGATCCCTCCAAAAAGGAAACTTTTCCCTCGAGACTCCGAGACCAAACTTACAAGTTTACTACTACAACCGTCATTAAATCACATTCCAGCGGGGAGAAAGGGAGAGACCGTGATGGGATGTGACACAGCAGCAGCGGTGCGGCGGCGGTGGTGGTGGTGGTGGTGCACGGTGTGGCTCAATCTTCAACTGCGATGCAGTTTCTCTATATCCTTCCTTTCCCAAGTGCCGTTTTATACGAGCCAAAAATGAAATGAGTAGGAGAAACAGTTCGGCCTGTAATATATTCTCGGAGTACGTACAGGACACTCTCAATTGAAAACTTTTATAATACCAACAATAAACTGCATTCCCCTATATTAACCAGTTCAGGAGGGAAAATTTGCATGCAAATTCGGAAAAAGAAAAAAAAAACAAGTTTTTGTGGAGGTTTTGTGGATAACACCGTCGTCGTCACCGTCCAAAAGTCTAAACAGGCCTTTGTACTTGTCGGGAAAGCGGAAAGCAGCAGATGACATAATATTTCCTGGGAAAGATGAGACGTCGTTGAGAAACCCAAAAAAGTTTTTTTCTGCTTTGCAATGCGTCAAAGTAAAAAGGCCTGCGAGAATTAATTAAATCCGTGTGTGGAGATCCATGTAGTCGTATTCGTATGCATATATATCCAGAGGAAAAAGTGGCTTACTTTTCTCCCGCTGTGGCATCATCCCCGCCGATTCGCCCATGTTGTTGTTAATAATGCCCGTTTTGTGTATTTAGGATGTGAACAACATCTGCAGCCATCTCATATTTTTCAACACGAATTTATTTATACAGGGGAGTATATTAGCTTTGCTTTTCAGAGTTTTCAAAGCGGCACCAGCGCTCTTCTATACAAAAAAATTAGCTTTGCTGGAGGCAAGGTTGCATATTATCATATCTTATCTGGAGAAAAAAAGAAGAGATTTTGAGAAGAGAGAAAATATCATAGTGCACAGCTTTTCACTGTGGAAAAAAGTGCAAGTGAAAGCGAAAGTGCATTTAGACGGTCTTTTCAAAAAGAGGAAAGAAAAATAATAGATACTGGCCAACTCAGAATGCAATTCCACAATAGTGGTGGCTATCCAGAATAACAAGATTTTTTTTGGTGAAAAGAAGAAAAAATGGAACGGACGGGGAATCAGATTTTAGGGATTCGAGAATGTGCGTACAGTTATGGATGTAGCCAAGAAAGAAGACACATGGCATGGGTGAAATGCGGTTTATTGCATCTCAATATTATTATTATTGCTGCCTCTGGGAGAATATATATGTATCATAAAAAATATAGATGGGCCAAACCCTGGCCGACAAATAAGCCACTAGTGAACGAATGTATGTGGAAAATATGGGATAGTATTATTTGTATTATTTTTTTGTGGCTACCATGTGAGGAGGTTATAGACTCAAGAGAATAGAAAGAAGAAGATGCCTCGAGGACTATTTTTCTTTTTGGCCTTCTTTCCTTTCATATTTTGGGTGCACCAACCACCGTACATCCCACCCAGTATACCAAAATAGTACAATGCTCCTTTTCTCAAGGAAATGATACAAGAAAGGAGAGAGAAGTGGATGGGCAAACAAAGACTTAAATAAACTTAAGCCTGGAGAAAATCCTCAATAAGTCTCATAATAAAAACATAAGCACTGCCAATGCCACCGCACACTCAAATGCTCCTCTTTAGCTGGGCGCACAAGTGCACTTGCCAGTCTACCGCCATATGCTAGTTTATCATATCATATTTTTATTAATACACTTCATTCCTCCCTTTTTTACGGACATCTTCGTCCAATTCCTCCCGATCTGCAGGGGAAGTGAGGGAAAGTGAAACAAATGAGGGTGCATGCATACGCACACCACCACCACCACCGTAGCCGAATATGTTAGGCTGCTATGCGTGCTTCGTTTTTTAGTTACAGAACATGTATGAATATATTTTTTTTTGCAGAAAGGTAAAGTTTTTAAGTGATTTTGAAATCTAAGAAAACCTCTTTTGTTTATTAACGGCCTTTGGACGAATACGCAGTTGTGTGTGTATTTTATAGGGGATCTTGCATTTTTATTGTGTACCGCGTGTCACACTTGTTCTACAAATATATGCCACCCACAGCAACAAACCATTCCGGCCGTGCAGCCAGCCAGCCGAAACGGAAAGTAAAAAACGCTAAAGGTTTGCTTCAACTTGAAATTACTGCGTGTATAACAAGGGAAATCCAATAAAATTGAACAATATTCCTTTTTGTTCATTTCTTCCACTTTATGACACAGTTTTTATCGTAAAAGTCGACAAAAACTTTTTTTAGGACTTTTGTAAAACGGGCTGGGGTGTTGATTCTGCGTTTTTACATTGGTTTCCTTCAATGCAGCCCAGAAACTGGGGAGGGTGACACAGGAATAAATTGTATACGTATGCATGAAATATAACGCACATATTTAGTATCACCGGCTGCTGATATTATTAAGAGTTTTGTTATTTGGATAATGGCGGAGCTCATGCTTGATTAGTCAAGTAGCACTTTATCTTCCTCATGGTGAACTCTAAAAAAATCTCGTCACAGGGTGGGCGTTAAGCATTAACTTGTCTAAACTTAATTGATATAACCTCTGATGAATTGAAACACTGGCACTGTCTTATTACTTCATATCTGTACAAAAAATGTCAGAAGAGTTAATCCATCTAAACCCATTAAATACTACGACAGAATCTACGATAACCTATCTGATAACCTTGGTTTAAGTTGAAACAAATTGGTTCAAATTGATGATGCGGAGGTTTCGCTCTGGCACAAATGCTAAAAACAGGCTGCGTACGAGGAATTAGAAAACATTTAATTAAAACAACTGAGGACTGTTGGTGCAGGTTACATCACCATCGAGCATAAAAAATATGACTTCGTTACGGATGTTTTCCATCTGGTGTGCCCTTTTGGGTCTTGTCCTAGTGAGTAAACAAACATTTAGTTTGTATCAAAATATTATTGGTATATTAATAATAATCTCAAGAGAAATCGAATTGGTTATCTTATTTCCTCCCCTATTATTGCACAACAGCAAAACAAGCTCGCAGACGGATTTCGTGTTGTAGCCTTCTCCACTGCACAACAAGACTTGGGTCACATTAGCTTCGTGAACGAAGCCGATAAATGGTTCCCAGAGCAAGCAATGGTACACAACTTCACTTTCGAGTCCACTCGCGACTGGTCCCGTCTTAATGACCAATATTTATCCACCGTGGATGTTGTCATATTCCTCGACACCCGGCCAGAAGATCCTGCACAGCGAAGAGCATTCCAAACATATATGGAGAACGGGGGTGCCTGGCTCGGCTTCCACTTCTCGGCCTTTGCTCTCACCCCGTCAGCCTACCCCCAAAATTGGGATTGGTACCACAACACCTTTCTCGGCTCCGGGGAATACTGGAGCAACACCTGGAAGCCCACTCCGGCCTACCTCAAGGTTGAAAATAGTAACCACGGGGCAACGGCAAACCTACCTGCAGTTTTCCAATCCCAAGCAAATGAGTGGTACCGGTGGCAAAGGAGATTGGTGAATGACCCAAATATCGAAATTCTATTGGCCATAGACGACTCCAGTTTCCCCTTGGGCACTGGGCCCAATCCGGAGGAAATCTGGTGGGAAGGTTATTATCCGGTTGTGTGGACCAACAAAAACTACAAAATGATTTATATGAACATGGGCCACAATGACATTGACTATGAAAATGGAAACGCTCAGGCGTCCTGGTCATTCGGGGGCGAGTTGCAGAACAGACTTGTTATCAACTCCCTGTATTGGCTGGCATCGAATTAACAAGCTCTCTAGTAGCACCACAAAACGACATGGAAAATTACAATAAACTAGGCGTACAAGTATCAAATGACTTTATCGCTACATGTGCTCATCATCATTTTTACCATTATTTATTTATAGAACAGCGAATGTCATCGTTTTGCATTACTCACAAACTCACGTCACATCACACTCGCGTAATGAAAAGGCAACTGCATTATTATACGACTCATTCAATCATTATTATCATTATCCAAAGGCAAATCCCGATGATGGTGGAAATGATTATATTCCAGTGATTTGATACATTTTTGGGTTTCGTTCCGGTGCGGTGGTGGTAGTAGTAGTGGGAAAAACGGCTGATGAAATGATTCTTACTTACGCCTCCCTCTCTCTCTCTCTCTGACTCTTGTCGCAGTGGTTTGGTTTCTGATCATGATGCTGATTTCTAGGATGACTCAACTCGGAATTAAGACAGGACCAAGGGGAAAACATAACAGTGTAGCGTAGAAGTTGTAGTTGTTTCCACTGCACATAAAATTTTTAGAAGCCCCCATTGATAGATGCAAAGTAAAAGGCTGTTACAGATTATTACAGTGTGGAGAACTGCATTTTTTGTGCAGTGGGATGGCTGGCTACATGATGGGACGTGATGTTGGGCTGATGATGCTCCCAACCAGGGTACAATTTCCCCCTTCTTTTCTTTTCGCATCCGAGTCCGGAACGCAGAGGGAAAAAGAGAGAGAGAGAGAGAGAAAAAAAAATTCTTCTCTCATCTCTCCTCCTTGATCATCTCAATCTCCCATGCCGAGTCTCGGCTCAAGTTCACTGCGGTACAAAGAGAATAGGGAAAAAAGTCATGTCGACTCACTCTCGTCGTCTGACTGACTGATTGCAAGTGAACTGTGTTGAACTCTGTAATAATACCTCTCCAGCTTCCGAAACAGTAGTGGAGCATCAGTGGTAATACATCAAAAAAGGCAGGGTGTATATATAGCAGGAGCAGCAGGAGCAGCAGCCCCACACCACACACCGCCAAGCCAACACGTCATCCCAATCCATGCCACACCACGACCTTACTTGAGCATTTTCTCATTCTCAAATTCCAAAGTGAAGTCGTTTTCCCTTGAAGAGTCAGCTTGAGCAACTACACACTTGAGTCAGTCAAGTTGAGATTTCCTCTTGAAACTGGAAAGCACCAAGAGTGGATGTGGAGCAGCCCTGCTTTTGCATCACACCCGAACACCATATTACAAAATATCCTTTTTTCCACGGAAAACCCTCATCCTTATCGCCGCGCGTTGGTAGCTAGTATAGTGGCACAAAAACTCTAAACTTTTTTTTTCTTGGTCATTGCATCACATGGAATGGGAAAACGTGTTGGAGGATACATTATATAATATATATCGGCTGCAACTTTTCTGTATAGAAATT
>JAANSN010004574.1:0-14671 GCA_036850665.1 Dicranocentrus wangi | reverse complement strand
ATGTTTTGCAGCACTGAATACACAATATAAGAGCAAAAATACTCAATTCTGCATTAAATTTAGTCGCAAGTTCTTTATACTCTGCATATTTGTCAGGTTTATTCCATATTTACATTGCAAAGGGGGAAAAATAAAGAGTTCAATGTTGAGGTTTTAGGCATAGTACAAACCTTTTTATTATCACAGCAGCAAGGCAAAGATATATTTTCCTCTTCATCGCCAAGTGCCTACATATTATGCCTAGTTTTGCCTAGTGACTTAATTCCATTAGCTCCAATACGAAACAGACTAAAATTTGTACGCCAATTAAGCAAAAATTAATGTAAATCTTGCTATAAAGGATTTTCCATATCTCTGTAAAAAAACAAACTGGTTCATATTATGCGTTTTAGCAAGATTTTTTCAGCTTACCTTTTTAAGCATGTCATCACACAGCCTTATTTTCATAATGATGCTGCTTACACTATTCTCCATAAAAGGGACAAACACATTATGTATGTCTTTACTCCAAACAAGATTTGGGAAGAAGGAATGCCATTCATCACACCAAAAATATTCTGCACATATGAGTTTTCATCTTTCTTTCTTTTCTGCAATTGCTTACTGATAGTAGTAGTTCCCTGTAAACATTAACATAAACAAACCAAAAGCTTTTTCGCTAAATACCCGAGCAACTTTTTCCTTCCCCATATGATGATGAAGAAGCAGTTTCGTTTCTTTCTTTTTTGTTTGAAACACTTCCCAACTGCTGCTCCCGCATTTCCTTTTTACTACGGGGAGCATAATTTCCAATCGTGTAATTTAGAGGCACGCAAGGAATTCTTGGGAGAGTGGAATGCATGCTCCAAGATTTATTACGGATTTGTTAATGTATCACTCTGTTCCCTATAAGTATGCATTGAGTATGCTTATCACGAGTTTTCGGGTAGTGATGGATGGAATAGCTGCTAAATAAGCATAATATTTTTTATATGGTGCGTGTGTGTTGCGTGCATATCTCCCTCCTGAGCTGAATGGCATGGAAATTTTTACCTTCCTCCCTTTCCCCTGCCTGCCTGCCCTGTCCCTCTCTCTCTGAACAAATAGACTTATTTTAATGAAGATAGTATGTAATCGTATGCAGCATCAACATGTTTATTTTACACATGTTACTGTCACTGCTCCGAATTCCGAGGTAGACTAAAAGCTGCTGCTGTTATTGTGGTTGGGTGCGTTGCGTTATTGACTAGAGAGTGAGATGTCATGCAAAAATTTGGAAACTTGATCGGGAACCCTATTACGCGTCGTCGTCATCATCAGCATCATCTTCTTTTTCTTCTACAGCATAGCGAAGCATATTCTGGAACGCATACATTTTTACGTGATCACTAAGGTCACAAATAGAGATGTTGTTCAGCTCTTTTTAAAATTTGAAATGGGATCCATTAAGAAAGAATAAAGTCTTAATTATTTGCAATGCTTTTCCCTTGTCGTGTCAAGAGAGCAGTAAAGTCAGGCCAGATGTATTACTCTGTCGATCTGTCGACTACAGCTTGGGTTTCTCTTCAAAAAAGGATTGTTCTTCGGTTTGGAGGAGTATTACGCTCTCGTAAATATCTCTTTTTTCCGGAGAGAGATAGAGAGAGAGAGAGAGGAATAAAAAAAATCGAAGGAAAGTAGAACTCTCACGTTCACGTGCGCCGTCGTGCCCCTAGAAAAAAGCTTTGAACACATGCGACTTTTTTTCTAGCGTTTTTGGCTACATCAGCTACATTTGTATAATGTGTGCTAAAGGTGGTAATCAATTATGCAATAATGGAAGTAGTATAAAGCAAGGCATATGCATGAAACGGTAACAAAACGGCAAAAAAAAAACTACGGGACGATGAATGCCGTCACACTCGCCTTTATTCCGTCTTCTTTGGGTCGACCATCCATCCCTCCATGAATTCGCTAATGTTACTTCTGCAGTAGCAACCCATTATTTCGCTTATTACGCGTTTTCATTTCCCGGTTCGAGCTATTTTTTACGAACTGCGTTATGGAGCAGAGCGTCGTCGTCGGTACGTGATAAACGAGAATAAGCCGTGTAACTCACGGTCCATCTCATACCTCATCTATTAAAGCACGAATACTACATGTGCGTAATAAAGTCGGCACACGCACCGAGAGCGCCTGAGTGAAATTTAATACCTAATACCTCACCACCACCGCACCGCCGCTTTCTTGAATCGCAGAAAAAACTGCATGGGTTTTGAAGGTGTCAGAAAAGTTGCTTTGCAATGTTGTAACAGTAATAATATGAATGGGATTACACAATTTGAGAATTTTTTTTTGTCGTTTTTTTATCGTATTCATCACAACCGTCACACACATCACGAGAGTTTTGGGTGTCTCATCCCAAAAACTGCGAAGGGGTATCCTTTTCTCATCTTCCGGTACAATTCAGAGATGATGATGAAGCTAGTTTCGTAGGGAAAATTAAGTAAGTAGATTGCTTCCCTGTCAAAGGCCTTTTTCCTGGTGTTTTCTGACAGAGACTAGGGTTTCCTCATTTTGAAAAAAAATAAAATACTTGGTTGCCACGGAATTCTCCTCCCGACGTCGATGCGATCCAATGATCCCAAGTCATTCGCACAGCTGTGTTCCCCCTGATATTATTCTTGTTTAGTGTTCCTCTGACTGAGTGAGGATGAGATACATGTTTTTCCCGAAGGTGCATGAAGCCGACATGTAAATATATTACTCCCAGAGCATAGTTTTAACCTTCCAAAGGATCTGATAGCTCAAACAAATAAAAAAAAAGATGAAAACGCACGTGGTGCTCCGTCTCTGATTAGATAAGTGCTTTGAACAACATTTTAATTTTCTCTTGTCGAAATTCTTAATGCTTGTACCTTATTTCTCTGGGCAAAAAGTTGTACATATTTTTGGGAAATTACTAGGGCACTCTCCGCACGGCTACACGGTACCCCACTCAACCCCAAGTTGTATTTGTCAGTATAATAATTTATGAAACACACACAACAGAAAATAGTAGCTGATAATATGCGCTGCTGCTGCTGATTCCATATTCACGGAATGTGTGTCTAACCTCAACATTCAATCTTGTTAAATTTCTATATAAAACAGCAGCAGCTCCTCGTCAAGTGGAGATGTGTAAACAGGGGCTCATCAAAAGCCAACATAAAAAACACTTCAATTGAAAAGGAAAAACGCAAATCCAATTGCTCCCCCTCCCCCACGGTAGTAATTAGTGTGGTGAGAGAAGGAAAATGGGGTTTATGACGGTGGTGTGGTGTGGTACTCTCGAGCCACCAGTCATTAATTGACGTCGACTGGGAAATCAAGATGTGCTTATCAAATCGATTAATTTCTTAAGACATCGTGGAGGATGAACGTTTATTACCAACTATTATTGTGCAGCCTAGGCGTGGCTCCTTGTGTCAACTTTGCTCGTTTAACTCTTTATTGCCTAAGCGTTTTTTTTAATTTGACTGAGATGGTGTTGGTTGTGAGACAATAATACCAGAAAGAAAAAAAAAACTTCATGCTTGCTTGCGCTGTGAAGAAAAGAAAAAATGCAGATGGGGCACTCCAAAGTTGAAAGTGATCGAATAAAAATATAAGAAAACTAACTGTGAGAACGAACGCACTCTACGCGTGAAATCCACTAATATCCAAGAAGACCGCTTTAGCAACGAAAAAAACAGTTGGACGTTTGAAACTTTTTTCGAAAGGTGATAACGTTATATTTGGGGTAGTAGTGTTGCTGCTAAAACGAGAAGTTGCCCACATTTTAATACCCCCAAAAAAGGAATGTGCAGGCAGCTTAATTAGACTTGCTCTACGGGAAATAATATAAGCCACGTTGTTACCTTTCAACAAATTTTACAATTCCTATCCCGACACGATCTGCTGCGGTGGGAAAAATATCACACAAAAAATCCGAAAAAATTGGAGGGTAAAATTGTTTTCAATGGATATCCCTCATTAAGTCGTACCATTAGCGCTGGCCTGTTGAAAATTATTAAGGTTTTTGCAAAAAAAAAAATTCTAAACTGTCAGGTAGCCATTACCCGAGATTTTCTACAATTTCGTACCCTTTTTTTTAGATGAAACCTCAAGATGAGTTTGGGATCAAACATGATATTTCCTTATCACCCCTGAAAAAATCCCTTTTTTTTATCATGTTCCTCCCTAGAAAGCACATCCGTACAGGAGGAACGTGTGCAGTGCACAGTCAGATACGTCGACTTTTTCTCAGCTTTTAAATAAAGTTTGGTAAACATGATATGGTTCTTTTCTGGTATGTTTGATTTGAAATGTGCACCAGCCATTCTTTCTACTAGTACATAATAATCCACATGAAAAAAGAAAGAAAAATAACTGCTCGGAATGTAATCTTCTTAAGCTCTGTGTTACCTGAGCGCGGCGATATGCATTTCGTGTACCGTACAATATAATACACTTTAAAGATAGCTCTTCTCTTCCCATCCATTTTACCCAAAGAGCTGAAAAATGGGCAATCAAAAGCGACGTTGTAAAATTGCCGTAGCACGGCTCTAACATGCTGAACTACCCTTTAAAATTGCGGAGTTCCCATTTTTATTGCAAAAATCTGTGTTAGGCACGTACCGTGTGTATGTGTATACATTGTAGCAAACAACGTGCTTTGGGATTCCACTACTCTGTTTTAAAAGGAGGCAAGGTGGAAGCCAACAAAAGTAGACGATGCATGTATATCAGGATTTAATATCTCTGAAGAATGTTTTTCACATGCAATGCAATCCCCCTCCTCCCTACCCGTACTACTACTACCTTCAGCGTCAGCAGAGGGGAGAAGAAAAAAGAGAGATTTCCTAAAGTGTGAAAAAATCCTTTCAGTGTCGTAAATTTCTAATTTCTTCACAAGACTTCCTTCTTCAATAAAGGCTATGTAGTCGTCGTCTTCGTCGTCGTCGTCGTCCCGTCCCATCCCCGTCACCGGTGGTGGTGGTTTGCTTGCTACAACAACAGTGGCAACAGAGTTCTTGTGTTGATGATGATGAGCTCTCGTCGATATTACTTCACATGGACATTCACAGGCAAGGCAAGGCAAGGGAACGACGACGTAGAGGAAACCGTATCGAAATGGGAGTTTTTCGCTATGTTTGATATCCTATCCCAAATAGAATCTACATGGATGTTGCAATTGCAATTGCCTGCTGCTACCATGCCGTTGCTACCACTTTTACACACTGAATTTACAATTTACAACTGGCATTGCTCCACTCTACCCCCATCAGATCAGTTTGATAGGAGCACAAACACACACCGTCTCTCACTCAATTCTCATGTTTTGGAGGAAAATGCGACGTGATTGCCGAGAAGCTCAGCAGCAGCAGAAAGGTACATCGCATCGCCAGTATCCACACATTACTCACACGTTATTCATGCATTTTTCCTTCTGCAAATATCAACTAGGAAAACCCATCACGTTCTCCTAAACTCTATAGGGATTTCCCTACAAAACAGCAGCACCACGACGAATACGAATACATAAGAGCTGCGTTTTTTTTACTTCTTCTATTCAAAATTCAAATGCTTTTCTTTATCGCAGCAAATTTTATTTCTCTCATTCCTCCTTGAGTCAATTCAAAAAGTACAATTGCAATATATCCCTGTGCATTTTTCCTCCTTTAGCCTCAGCTCTTGTCGAGAATGAAGGAAAAGTGTGAGCGAGCGAAGGAGTACGCACACACAAGATTTTTGTGTTGAGGATGAAGATGAGATGCAATGTTTTCTTTATAGTAGAGCCGCATTTATTCTTGCAATCTCATCCCATCTCTTTTTCATATATTCTCAAAGAGAGAAAGAGATAGAGAGAGAGAGAGAGAGAGAGAGAGAGAGAGAGATGCAATTCTTCTCACTGTACCAAACTCTCAAATAATCATGAAGAATTTTATACTAGACTGAAAAAGTCGCGAGCATTACTACTTGTTAAAACTAACAAAAATATTAGAGTCTCGGCCGACTGGTGTGAGAGTATGCAGCCAGCATGCTCGCTCAGCCACGTTGTTTCTCCTTCTTCTTCTTCTTTAAATGTTTTTTCTCGTTGCCGTAGAAAAATCAAGGAAAACTCATACCACGAGACGGCAGCTACCATTATACCACCGCTGACTTCTACTGCAATATATATGTATATTTCAGTGCGTATTTACACCAAGTTTGAAAGATGGCTACGACTTTGAAAGTCAACAGCAGTGTTTGATCCCTAAAATACAATAACATTTTGCTTTTTGCTATAATGCTCCCTTCCTGCATTGCAAGAAACACATCTTCTCTACCTCGCTGCCTCTCGATCCTCTCACATCTTCACTGCCCCTCTCTGCCTGCCTGCCTGCCTCCCTGTCTGACTGTCTGTGTGTGCGAAAGAAGAAATTTTGTTGGCTGATCATCATCGCATCTTCGTGATGGTGATGATGATCATGTCTAGTAGTGTGTGTATGGGGCCTGCTTCGCGTTTTACTATGAGCAAATAGTGCCCAGAAAACTGTGCGGCAGCAGCAGCAGGCTGAAAGAAAGGATTAAAAAGTTTTGCTGCAGTTCTTGGCAGAAACTGCAACTGCTAACTGCTCTTCCTTGTCGCTCGCTCGCTCGCTCTTCTGAGCTCATTCAGTGAAACCCTATTCATCGCCGATTCATACGGACGGACTACAACAGCTTGATGTAATACAGACATTCAAGCATTGCGGATAATCTTTTGGAGGACTACTACTGACTGTGAGTGAAGTAGTAGGAAGGAACAAGGAACAGCGGATGTGTGAAGTGAACCTCTTCGTCTTCTTCTTCTTACAAAAGCCTGTATTAAAGTTGAGGCTAAGAGGAGAGGACGAAATTGGAGAAAAAGGAAAAGTATATATAAAAAGCAAAAGGGTTGGGGCTGCTCGTTCGTGTTGACATTGTCATGACAAGTTTTTCCATGCCATGTGTGTGGCTGTGGCAGTTGAATGGCTGCCACTTTGATTTATTCTTCAATTAAATGGCCTATACCAGCGCAGCGGCCTGGCTGGGCAGAGGCAAAGAGTGGAAGTTTTATCGTGTGTGAATTATTGATAATAAAGACTTTCACTGTGGGTGAGATGAGAAGCACAGTATTTTCTCCTTACAATTTTTTTTTCATCTTGTCCGGATAGTTATGGCGTTGCGGCTTAATGGACAAGTAAAATATTTTTATGTGTCAGTCACACGCTAAGTGGGGACAAGCCGAGGGAAGCAAAGATTTATGACTTTTCTTCGTTTGTTCTATAATATTATGGTGGTGCTTTTAGCTTGTACCCAAAAAAGGGATGAGAGAGGTGCAAAAGTGTGCTAATTAGCGGAATTGTTTTCATACGAGCTCAAGCAAGCGCTATATGACAAGGCAGGCAGGGCGGCGATAACACTAAACAAATGCCATTAATATTATCGTCCCAATCCCGTGGAAAACTGGATGACAGAGGGGCTCATTCAGTGTTGTCACATATAAGTATATATGTTAGAAAGGCAAACTGCGTTTTGACAGGAGAGAGATTATGTCAAAATGTTCCTCTCGTCGTGATGGGCTTATGTTCTCAAGAGTGAGTCACTCATCGCTGTACCACGACGAAAATAGCAGTCCGTAGTAAGTATCCCACAAAAAAGGGGAAAAACAAACGTGTGAAGTGATGTGAACAAAGTGGTTTTTGACAAAAGTTTTGATCTGAGAGATATTCCTTGTGTGTCATAAACAAATCGTAAATCCTTCGTTTCCCTTGTAAAACAATGGGGAATCGGAAAGATTCTCGGGATTAGGGATAAATTCACCTGAGACAAATAATTTGGTGAGTGTTGTGACCGTAATAAACTTGTTCTTTGGTTAATCAGTGGTTTTCTCTAACAAAAATTCTGTATTTGCTCAAAGAGAAATAATTATAACGTCAAGGATTCTACGCTACTACTACTCCTGGAGCAGAATCCAGTCCGAAAATATTTTTTCCTGGAGGTAATGTCATGATTGAGTTTCTAGTTTTTTCTTTGACATGTGAGCACTTTTGACGGCCATAATTGTATCTACGGTATTTCGGGCAGCAGCAGCAGCAGTCCGTGTCAAATTTACATAAATCTTCTTTTTTCTTTACACAAAGTTACCCTTGAGGGGTGGGAGTTCTTCCAAAAGTAATAAACACTAGAGAAAGACAATAACACCGCTCTCGGTGAAATATAAAAAAAAAGTTTTGCCATTTACGGCTTCCTTTTTGCAGGCCACCACCACACAAGCAGCCGCAGTGAAGAGCGCAAATGTGGCACAGTGATTTGCTTTTAGACGTGCACACATGGCATAGAATCTAGTCTTTAGAGTGAGAAAAAATGTGGAGTCGCCGGTCTCTCTTTTTATCTCGGTGCGAGCGAGCCTGGCAAATACTTAATATTATGCATCTTGCTAGCTGGATGTATTACTACTACGCATGCACCTTTCTAAAGTTTACAAAAAGTAGATCATAGAAGGGAAGTCACAGTCATATTATTCGGTGGCCTGGGGGAAACTGTCTTGCAAAACTAATCTTCTTCTTAAAAAAAAATCCCTTGCGCAACTTTGACGAAAGGGACAAGAGGACACTTTTTGTGTACAAGCTGAGGCTGAGTCTCCTGGCGCAATTTTCGCGCAACACTTTTATAATTGTAAATTAAGACATTTAATCAAGTAGGTGTAAAGTGGATGTTTATTGTACTGTCGGTGGTTGGTGTCTATCGCCCAAATTAAGATTCACCGTTGAGCTGCTCTTTCTTCTTGTTGTCGCAAGACGCTGCTATTTGCCTTGTGGCGGTTCAACATGTTACACAAAGTAGTATGCTAATGGTTGGCTCATAAAATGTCAGCAAAATTTACAAATGACCGGAGCACATATAATTAGCTGACATTAATCAGACTATATGCATTTTTTACCAACACCTTTAGGTATATGCTTGCTGTTGGGTGTACGCAAACTTAGCTTTTGTTATCTATCATAATAACAAAAACGCACATGGCTCCTCTCCTCTCCTCTTGGGTTCCTTACAAATACACACACAAAAATCCTTATTGAGCTATCTATATTGGTTGGTAGCTGGCGAATTTGGACTTGAACCATTTACACTCACCTGTGTAGCTCACCCCTCTCTGTCCCTTTATATGAGATTGGGATCTATTTGTTTGATTCTTGCGCGAATCCCATTCAGTCAGTTCTCAATAAATTCCTTGTGGCATGTCTCACTCATGATTGAACTTAAAAGGACCTGCCGGAGTTTTCAATCGCATTAAATTTTCGCTAAGTGCAGTCATGATAATTAAGACGTATAGCTTTATGTCATAATCTCTTGTGGCGTCTGCGTCTTTTCATCAGCAAATGGAGCGGCAGGCACGTAACGCAACGCAGGTGCCTCATAAAACAATCGCGGAATTACTGCTTGCTTCATCTTTTTTAACTATTCGGGAGACAAATATAGCTTTTTTTTAGGATGGGTAACATTAGTATCAGACCATATCTGATGAATCGTTGGATATGTGACACGGAGCTGGAAGCATCTTTAAAAAATAAAAATGCGCTTCTGCGTTTTCAGCCTGCTACTACCTGCAACTTGAGTAGCAGTAAATACGTCAATTGGTCGTCGTCGTCGTCATGAAAAGGTGGTCACTTTTGAAGTCTGGCGATTGTCTGACAAGACTATGCATGACTTTAAAAAAAGAAGCCCCAAACATTTTGCCTATTATTTTACAAAACGTGTTGTTGTTGTTAAGTTGACACAGAAAAGCAATTTTTGCAAGCACCCTCTGCTCACCTGTGCGAGTAGAGTGAGGTGAGTATAGTGATGGATCGATCCATTTGTCAAAGGGAAACTAGCTAATCATTCAACTCGGCGAACTTGGTCATTCGCAATCAGATAAGGGATCTGAGTTTAACTCTACGATTATCCACTGCATAGCTATATACGCGGCGCGATTAGGTTATACAACAACACTATATAAAATACTATTTCTTATTATTTGCTCTGGTAATTTTGTTGCCCAACCCAATAACTGCCATGTATCACATTGGTTCGCAGAGCATCCCTGATAAATCAAAGTGGACCTCCGTCCTCTGTCTGTCCATTTTTTTTTCAAGTGTACCAACTCTGCAGATTTTTGAGATATGCAAATCCTTTAATCGTCTGTAATTTGAGATGTCCCGATGAAAATCTCTGATTGCTTCACGAGACTCACTCTTGATTTTCAAATTAATGACGTGTGTTACCACTGCTATAACTATTACTACGACGTGCAGAGCACAGTCCAACCAAACATCTCGAACCCCCAATTGATCACTTCTTTATATGCAGACATTGATCGCCGTTCTTGTTTATATTGAGGAGAACTGCTCATCAATTACACCTGCCTTTCTTTTATCTGCGAGCGGAAAAAATTGGACAGAATCCCTAGGAAAACTTGACTTGATCCATTCATATTGCTGGCGTAATTGTTTTTCAAAGGAAGACCTTGCCAATCAGCAGTATATATAATATATACTCTCCCTCTCAATCATGCAGTGATTGAAGGTGACACTACCGTACTTTCCAATAGCAGAGATTTTCTAAGTCTTGCCAAAAAATGGCTTTCCTTGTGGCTTTAAACAGGAAACCGAATAGCAAACATTGGCATGGCAGCTCGCAGCGATTCTTACCACTTGTTGGGTAATCATCATCGTCATCCTCATCTCATCTCAAAATACAGAGCTATAATATGTACCATTATTATTATATAACCATTCTCACTTGGTAAATAACAACGTCGCTTCCTGTTCCACCCTTTTTGTATATTTACATATTTTAGCATAACCCTTAAGCACACATCTTTTAGGCACTTCTTTGAGATTTTCATGAATTTACCTCTTTTCTTTGAAAAAGGAAAATCCCCTGCCCCCCCCCCATCCTTTACCATGTCATAAAACCGACCTTGCTGCAAGCCCTCTTGTCATAAAAAGTGGATGACTTTTGTGAGCAGGTGACAAGAGGAATGAATGAATGACCGAGTTTAAAATACGTTTCCCACACACTCACACAGCCAAACACACCACCACCATTCACCCTTCCAAATAATCTTGAATCCTAGAAAACCCGTTAGCCTACGGATTGTCAGAGAGAGGTAGAGTTGTTGTACCCCAACAGCTAAAAACGTAAATACAACTATAATTATTTCGTATCAGCACACCGACACACACTCACTCACTAAAAGTATGACGAATGACAATGCCAGCCTCTCTTGAAAAAATTAAAAAAAAAACATTGTCAAAGTACGAAGAAAAAAATGTTGCTCGCAAAAACTACATCCTTGTAAACATGCATTAAGGTGCTTAACTGCATCCCCAACAATAAAAAAATACGTCACCACAATTACTGTCAGGTTATAAATCTTGTTGACTTTCTACAAGCTTAGTAGACAGACGGAGGAATAGTGGGATATCATGTTTAAGCCTATTGCTTTGATTGTGTTGGATTGAGCAGTTGACTTTTTTAGTTTTCAGCAACGTGTTTCGTTTCCCTGTTAATTTGAAGTAAGTATATATATTCCCTCTCGTCGTGAACCCAAGTAACTTTCAGCGAGGGTGGATTTTGAAAGGTTAGCAGCTCATCTTGTAACCAAATGATGTATTACATTACATTTTTGACTCTACTGAATAACTGCACTGATTTGAAGGTTGTATAATACACTTTTTTGTCATTCGTTAGGTCACTGTTGGCCGTAAATACTTGAGAGGATGATGATAGTATGTATGATGATGATGCTCAAAAAAAATAATTTTTACGATGATTTGTGATCCAACAAACCCATCTCATGTCGAACGTGGAAAGGTGTGTTGTTGAGTGTCATTCTCTGAAATGTCGATACGTGTTGTTGAAATCCATGAACACCTTTTTATTATTTGATCATCCCTCCGCGTAACCCTTTACACAACAAGTGCACAAACAACTTGTATTTTTTTTCTTCTTCAATTTATAAAGTTATATAGTTCACGACTTAAAATCGGAATAATGTTTTAAGAAGAAAAAAAAAACAATGATCGGGTTTTAAAATGTCGAACAAAAGTTGCACTTGGCCCTTTTTGGTCAAATTAGTGGGCATAATAATGGTCTTTGGTACAATAAAAAAGGTTGCAAACAGCAAAAGACTGACTTCTGTATTAAGCAAATTTGACCACAGTAGCTTGGATGAATTTATTATGCCGAAGAAGTCGGGATTTAATATGCATGCATTATTACAAGTGCGTATGCATGCCATTCCGTTTTTGTCTCAAAGTTTTTTTAATACCAGATATGAAAGTAGTAGTAAAGTATGTGCTGAAAATTCAGAAAGGCATGACTATGTCATATCATTCGTGTAGTCATCAACCCTTTTTTTCGTCGTGAGTTCCTCTCCTCTTTTTTCATCACTTGTCAGCTCTCATGCAGGTTCGGACGACAAGAAGGAAGATGAGAGGGAGAAGTGTGAGCGAGTCCTACAGTTTTGACGACTACTGTAGAAGAACCCAGTCAGTAGATGATATTTTGTTGAATTATTGAGTTGATTTTCTCATCAGCAAAAAAATAAAAAAATAGTGTCTCCTGCCGTGTTTAGTGTAGCGACTGCAAACAATTTTGTGATATGATGATGCTCCCCTTCTCTTCATCTTCTTCGCTGGGCCGTTGCTCCGCCAACAACAATTGGATTTATATTGGGGAAAAATAGCGAAAAAAAAGAAGTACTGCTAGGAGATTCATATATAAACACGAGGTGGTGATGACATGACAAATACAATGACAAGGAAAACTTTGTGATAAAGTGCACACGCAATATATTAACAATAATATACGAACGAATATACCATCCATCCTCCTGCATCCACCAACACCCCTGGTGTTGTTTAATTCGATACAATGAAGTTGACCAAATAATATCCCCAAAAATGTGCTTTATACTAAAAGTAGTTTTTACACCTCACTCACAATCAGTCTTGTTTTGCATAACAAACAAATATGTATGGAAGCTTATTATTATTATTTTTATATAAATCCCTTGTCACTTGTCCCTTTGGGAAATTCGATTAAAAGACCAATAGTAAAAATAGTAATAAGAATAATATGCAGTTTGATGTCGCAATTTCAGTCCACTTTTTTGCAAATCTGTAACGTGCGGTCTTTCCTCCTCATTCAAAGGGTCTCCTTGTAACCAAAAGAATCCTCTTTTCACACTCTACCATCATGCCATCATGCCACCATACCACCACCACCACCACCGTGCTCCATCCTAGAAAGCACAATGGGCTGCGAGAGAAAAAAAATTATATGATGTCACGGTGGGATTTGTGTGCTTATTATTGTGAGCCACAACAGGTACAAGCACAGGAGGATGATAAAGACACAAATTTAATATAACATACAAAAAAAATATATAATAATATAATATCATACAATTTCTCACCACACCACTTAGCTACCTCGCTTCCAAAAAAATATATAATAAGGGAGGAGATCATACCACGTACAGGAAAAAAAAGAGTTATTCGACGTCAACACATATTTTTTTCCTTCCTTTTTAAACAGTAGTCTTGTTTTAACCTCCTCCTCTTTAGAGAAACCCCCCCCCAAAAAATGCAACGAGGAGTAATAGTAATGCTAAAACAAAAATGAAACAAGGATTTCAACATGTTCTCAGCTAACTAGGGATTTTTGTGTTGATTATCTAGACAAGAGACAAGAAAAAAATCTAAAGCTGGCTAAGAAGTGAGCTACTAAAGGTGGTAAAAATGGTTTTCCACTTATTTGGCAACTCGTCTTGTGTCTTGTCACACAGCAGCCCTCACACAAAACGCAAAAAAGATGTGAGCTGGGACGGACTCTCTTGTTCCACTACTGCCACTCTGCTCTGCCACTATTGAAAATTACGTGAGAAAAAAGTATAACAGGGATTTTTTGTATTATTACAATCCATATATCCACATTCCACATCCACACAACTTCATACAATCAGGTTGTTGTGAATGACAGATTTGAGCTGGTTGAGGAGAGGCTCCTGGGTTCTATAATATGGTTACAGAGAGAAAAACAAAATCTTCTTGGTAAATAATAAGACACACTCGAGAGAGAGAGAGAGAAAGATGAAAAGAGATGTGTGTGTGATCTCTGTTGTTAGGTAATCATCGCACCATAAAGAATTTTTGTGAGCTTTGAATTCAGCACAAACAACAAACAAAATGTGACACTTATAGAGTTTTAATAAACTCATCAGACAACTCCTGTCAAATCAAAATAATATTCATTCATGCCATCCATCCCCTTCACTCCCCGTGAACTTGGGAATGCAAATGGCACAAATACGAGTTAATACGAGTCACGTGATATTTCGCACAGCCAGCTCCTCACAGCTCATAAGTCACTCAAAAGAAGCCACAAACTTTTACTTCTGTGTGTGTGTACTCTGTGTACCCCTTATGAATTACAATTTTTTTTTTGCTTTGTCAAGTTCACTGTGAAATATGATATTATTTCGGAGGAGCTGCTTTGGTTATTATTACTAGTTCTGCTGCAGTGTGATAAATTGGCATAGTTTAAATAAAATAGTGTGTACATTTGCATACTTGATATTTGCCTTGTGACACTCAGTCTAGAGGGGCAGCGTTCAGCGTAGCCAGTGGTTTTCTCT
>JAANSN010004573.1:0-14671 GCA_036850665.1 Dicranocentrus wangi | reverse complement strand
GGATATGATATGGATATCGTCGTAGCTTCTTCGTTTGTTTGAAGCCAGCAAAAACTCGAGTCGCGTATTCCTTCCGTACGAGTTGGAGTTACATAAAAATATAGTAGGTACATATTTATACTACATTAACGTTATGCGCGTTATACATACGCCTGGCTGGCAAGAAAATCACACACAAAACAAAAACATCCATTCATCCCGGCATCACACAACGCACTGCTGACTACTGTACTGAACCGAAGTGAGCACTATTATATTATACGTAATACACACACGCAGTTTCTCGACATTTTTGAGTTTTAAATTGCAAAAGTTGGACGAGGTTGAGGTTTTGAATGCGTACCTGTACCTTACCTTGTTTCTGCTAGTGTTGCAGTTGCTACTAAAAAAAATGTGTTTTTTCTGGAAGGGCAGAATTTGTGTGATGTGAATTTGAATCATCATCATCACATCATGATCTCGATCGCCTTCTTCCTAACTTACCATCACGTGTAGTAGTTGGTAGTAGTCAACTTGAGCAGTGTTTTTTGTCGAGCGAGAGCAGTGCTTCGATTATGTAGCTTCCACAGTTGTAATACACGAGTTTTATCCCACGACTCACAACAGGACATCTTGTGTGGGGAAGTACATTTTTTTTGTAAAGGAACGGAAGGATCAGAGCAGTGAAATCTGTCAAATATGTATGGGGGGTATGGAAATTTGTGGAGTCAGGGGGGTCAGCAGGGTCAGAGTGCGCAACAACAATGGCAGGCTACTGGAAATGCCCAGGTGAGAATATATGAGGATAAAGCCTTATCTTTCAGCTTGGTGCAATGAATGATGAATAAGAAATAAGAAAGAGATTTTTTGGGATTTGTTGGAGCGTTGCTAAATTATAGTTTTTAATGTGAATCTTGTAGAATCAGAATCAACAACAGATGACCCAGTCATTTGCTCCACAACAGCAGTCGATGATGTCTTTTGGAGGAAACATGGCTAGTGCTGCTGGCTTTTCAGGAAATGCTGCAGGCATGATGGGTTACATGAACATGGGGATGGCAGGGTCTCAATTTATGAATTATGGGGGAAATGCTGGGTATATGGCTCAAGCCAATGCGGCCTGGCTTGGTAATCAACAGTATCAGTTGCAACAGCAGGGGTATCAGGCTACCCTAAATAACTTTCCAGGTGGTCGTCCTCCACTCCCTCCTGGGCCACCTCCTCCGGATAAACAGCCTAATACAGAGGGGAATCAGCAAAGAAATCAGCCCGCACTACCACCCCTACCTTCAAATTCTATTAGTCAGCAGCAACCCCCTCCACCACCTCCTCCTCCACAAAAACAGGCCGTTGCTCCTGGAATGGTTGCAAATACTATTTCTCCAGGCAGTCTTAAACCTGAAGATGCGCTTAACATAATTAAAAGTGCAGCTGCACTTGGAATGCTTCCATGTAATGGTCCGCTTGCAAGTTTACCCTTAAATGTGTCTGCGGAACTATTTGGCTCTAAAAATAGTCAAGGAATTCCCGGATTGGACATGGTCGATGATCAAGACCATCGAAAGCAACTATCTCCAGAACCGGAACTCGTTGATCTGGAAAATGAAAACAATACGAAGCCCACAGACATGAATCTAGATAGTAGTAATGACTCGTTTTCAAACTCTCGCGTAACAAATTTGAAGGATATGCATAATTGGACTACAGCATCTCCTAAAGATAGTTTTATAAGTGCAAAGAGTGGTGTAAACGTAAATTCAGTTAGTCAAAAAAACGAATTAGTTTGGGAATTGAGACAAGATGCTAAAAGTGATACATGGAGAATTGATGAAGACAGAAAAGCTAAAGCTACTACTAGTAAGACGCCTGACACCCGGTGGGAACCAGGACAGCAAAACCCGACTCAATTTAACTCACCAGCAACGTCAAGTAAAATCTCTGACCCCGGAATCTCGTCAAATGAAGGTTCGCTGTCTCAAGAAAAGTTCGCTAAAAACGTAAATGAAAATAAAGATGGGAAAGCCGTTCAAATACCGTTGGAACCGGCCGATGGAAAGGACTTGGTTTATGACAAGAGAACTTTAAAGCAATTCGACAAGAAATTTAGAGAGTGGGAAGGACAGTTTGAACGTTGGATGCAAGGAAATGAAAATCATCCTGATAGGGCAACATATAAGAGGTACCTGGATCAATGGAATGAATGGAGGGAGCAGCTAATAGAACAGAGGCGCTCAATATTAGATAAAATGACAAAAGCTAGATTGGACAGTAAAGACATCATCCTGGCAAAAATCGAATCCTTAGATGACGACATGTCCAGCTCGGGATTGTCGTTGGCTGAAAATTTGCCACAGCCTCAGCCCCTGAAAAATCGAATAGAACATGTGCAGCAGACCGGTAAGTGTGTACGACATTTTCCTTGAATTTTCGATAAGTTAATTCTCGCTTTCTTGAGTATGAAATAATGAACTCACATACACGTCGACGATTACTCCCACTAATTCGTATTGTAATTTCATGCATTTTAATTTTATACTTTTGAATTTTAAGATTTTATGAACAGATCTAGCGAACGTGGATCTGAGAACCCCTTTGAAGTAGCACTTAAAACTACGGAAGTGAGGAAAGTTCCTCCGGCTGCTCCAACATTAATCATGGCGAAACAGAACGACAATGATGTATCAGATGATATCCCTCCGTTGATTCCAGGATTAAAAGGGGAAAAGAAAGCGTTACTGTCAACCCCACCAGCACCCTTATTGACTAGCAGCAGACCGGTTGAACGAATTTTAAGAGACAATGGCAGAGGAAGAAGTGAAGCCAATGTAAGTCGGCAAAAAGCATTTTTTATACAAAGTTCTATACAAAGTTTGCCCATTCAGCTAAGCAAAACATAAAGCATTTTAGTGTAATAATGTAATTGTTGTTATGATGCAGATATTTGAAAATGAGTTCAATCAAAGTCGCGGTCCTAATCCTTTCCTTCAAGATAATAATATTTCCTCGGGCGATGATGGTTTATTGGGACTGGATGGCAGAACGAAATCCAAACCCCAGCCCCAGCGTTTATCGGAGGATCCGAAACCAGAGAATGCGTCTCTTCCTTTCGAGTGGTCATTACCAAATAAAAGTAAACCAGCGGACAATCCATTTGCATCTAATAATAATCCCTTTATGCAGCCCAGTGGACCAAATCCGTTTGAAATTAAAACGGAACAAAAGTTGCCTAGTTTGCAAGATTTCATTCAACGGACTAGCACAAGTATGGTGTTTCCAACTTCTGCGTCACAGTCGAATCAAACCCAATCGTCCAATCCATTCGCAATGAGCATGTCAGGATCGGCTGAGCGACTCAACCCTTCCAACTCGTTTCGTATGGAACAAGTGGAGAGAATACCCAGAGATCCACAAGGAAATCAGAGTGCTGCAGGTCCAGCATCAACCTCTCATAAGTCATTACGACTTGAGGCTAATCCTGTGGGAATGCCTTTACTAATAGCAGCAAAGGAAGATACTCCTCCTCCAAAAAATGAAATGGATGAAATTTCACATTTATTCTCTAGAGATAGAGGCCCTGCAGCTGGGGAAGATACTGATGCCGGTAACGTTCAGTTTGATGATGATGATGATTTTTGTGAAGCCGAAGTAATAGACTACGGAGCTGCAAACGACGACTTGGATTTTCCCCGTGGAGAGAATCCAGGCGATGACCAGGAAGAAAATGATATCGATTTCTCATTGGAAGATTCGGAAGTGATTGACTACAGTCAAGGCGTTCCATCCCAACAGATGGGTCATTTTCAAGGTTTGAAAAATTCGTGATTCTACTCTGGGTTGATTTAATTGAATGCTGATCAACTTCGCAAATGTCAATTTAAAATTTTGATTGTTCTTAGCACCCGGCGGTGCAGGGCCGTACAATGAGCAAGGTTTCGCTGGTTATCCAAACGAATATGATCACGGATATCCCCCATATCCTTATCCAATTAGTAGAGGTAGAGGACGTGGGTACCCGCCCGGACGTGGTCACCCTAGAGGTTTTCCATCAGGTCATCCACATATGCTTGGAAGAGGGTACGCACCTCATGGGTTTGATCCACTTTATCAAGAGTTTCCACATCCCCCTTCCAGAGGTAGACCCTTCAATCGGGGACATATGCCATCCGGAAGGGGAGCACCAGTTGGTGGACAACATGAACAGTGGTATCAACATGATGACAGATCACTTCAAAATCCACCAATACAAGGTGGAGGTCCAGAAGTTATAGAACTTTCCCCTTCGCCAGAGCCACCGGTTCCAAATCATCCGCAAGTAAAAATTGCGCCACCCAATCCAGAATTCGATAGAGACCGAAGGCGTAGTAGATCCAGGGAAAGAGTTCCCAGAGGAAGATCACCTCCAGAAAGAAGTCGCAGCAGATCAAGAGACAGAGTTAGGCGCAGTCGAGAGGAAGGTTCCCTAGATAAACGTGATCGCGACAGGAGACGCGATGAAAGTCCGTATAGCGTACGCCGTGATGGACGTGATAGAGAAAGGGATCGTGACAGAAAACCTAGTCCAGAACGTCGCGGAAGAAATGATGAAATCTTTGTCAAAAGAGACAGAGATCGAGACCGAGATCGCCATTATCGCGATCGAAGAGGTCGGAGTAGAAGCAAAAGCAAAAGTCCAACTAGTGATCGACAAGTTTTATACAGGAATCCGCTGTAAGCCTTGATTTTCTACTTTTTGGCATACGAGTTGACTGCAGTTAATGATCAGCTAGACAAAAGGCATGGTATTCATTCATTATGTGGTGTTTTTAGTTGGTCTTTCTCGTCATTCCTCAGTTTAGTAAATGAAGACCATGACCACATGTGTGGTTTTTACCGCAATGATCATAATCCGGCGTTTTAGAGATAACCCGATCATGAAATCGATTATTGTGCATAATATACCGGACGGGATATTGCTTTATGCATGTGCATGGCAGTTTATATTCGTCGTTGTGTATATTCACTCCACATCCAAATTCAATCTCTGTTGTATATAAGGAACAACTACTTAAACTGCAAACTATACGTATTTTAAAATCTTCTTGCTGATTCACACTTGTATTTGTTGAGTTTACCACAATATTATATGGGTGTCATAAGTCAGTCACGTTGTGCTAACAAGAAGGTCGATGGCATATGGCATATGACTCCAAGTATATTCATCTTGTTTCTTGAACGGCACACTCTAGTAGCAGTTTCGTCTGTCATCCCATGTTAAAGTAGTTTTCGCTCATAATCATTGCGCAACTTTGATTTACTATTTACCATCACGGAAATACATGGGTGGTAGTAATGTTTTGACTACGGATCTCTAAAATCTATGTTCATATATCTTGACTGCTAAACACAAGTTGTGAATGTGCGTAGTATTTTAATTAAATTTCTTAATCCCTGAATTATGGTCGTGCTTCCAGCTTCCCATCAGCGTCTGCTGGATCGCTGGGTTCACATCCAGCATCAAATCCACCGCCACCTCGGTATCAAACTGTTTTGATTGAAGATATTCTAAATAACCCAGGTCGATCAAAGCGACCTTCGCGACTAGTTATATTCATGAGAGGTTTACCTGGCGCTGGAAAATCTCACATCGTGAAATTAATCAAGGTGACTTAACTTGGTTGGCATACTATGACAATGTTTCATTGCTTCAAAGAATGTTGAGTCAGAGAATTAAGACAAATTGTTTGCTTGCTCTTTTCATCGACATTGTCATCCGTTCCCCGCCTACCGGCTACGCGTTAATTGAATCAATTGTAGGAAAGGGAAGTTCAGATGGGAGGGAAAGCTCCAAGAATTCTTTCTCTTGATAATTACTTTATGACCGAAATGGAAAAAAGAGAGAAGGATCCTGTCACCGGCTTAGAATTCAAAAAGACTGTGATGCAATATGATTACGACGAAGAGAGGGAACCTGAATACAGAGCTCAACTAGTGAAGCAGTTCAAGAAAACTTTGGATGAAGGCTATTTTTCGTTTGTGATTGTTGATTGTGTTAACGAGTTTATAAAGCAATTCGAGGAAATGACAGTTTTAGCGACGCAGAAACGGTTTCAGGTGAGTGCTTTGGAAATAATTACAGTTTCTACTAATGCTTTTGAGTAAATTTTATTAATCTTTGGTATCTCTTTTTAGGTATATGTTGCAGAGATTGAGGAGACTGTTGATGTCTGTACGAAGAGAAATATTCACAAAAGAACAAAGGAACAAATTGCGAAAATTAATAGAAACTGGGAAAGAACTCCGTCACACTTAATTAAATTGGACACTCGCACACTTTTGCAAGACGAAGCAATACAAGATGTAAGTTTTTAATTTCAATTTTATACTTTGACGTACCTGTGTGTGGTGGTTTTCGTAACTAAATCAGTCCCGTTTCAGGTTGAAATGGAAGACGTTTCAGATATTGAAATAGACGGTCAAACTGAGAGAACTGCACCAACGCCAGCTGAAAGAGGAAAAATAGGACCGCAAGTTCTTGATTTGGAAGATGTTGAGGTACCTGTTTCTTGTTTGCATATAACTTCTTCGCTGTTTATCATATCAAATTTTAAAAACTTAGCCCATCAAAGAATTTCCTAACATTCAGTCGTTGCATAATAAAATAAAATAAATTATTAGCTTGCGACTGTCAAAGAGCAAGTTATTAGTTTTGTCAGCGGCATCTGTTCTGTCCCTCCGTCTAATAATTTCTACTCTAGCAGTCACATTTTATAAAGTATTTTAAATAATCTTGCTTTCATGAGTTCGAAGAAGGACAAAATCAAGCGCACAGTTTTTTTTAAATGACAACCTACGTGTTTGTAATAGCTTAATGAAAAGACTAAGAATATCAAAACTTATATCTACCACGAGTTTAGATAATCAAATCTGCATACATTTTGTCGCAGGTTGTCTA
The DNA here is from genome assembly GCA_036850665.1 of Dicranocentrus wangi. Lineage (NCBI taxonomy): Eukaryota > Metazoa > Arthropoda > Collembola > Entomobryomorpha > Entomobryidae > Dicranocentrus > Dicranocentrus wangi. The sequence continues at coordinate 7,761 of JAANSN010004573.1, read as the reverse complement.
TATCTTGTTTCTCAGGTTGATTCAATAGTTTTAATGGTCTTGTGAAATTGGCAATAATTTTCTGTACAAAGTGAGGTGGACCTTAGTGTACGTAGAGGTTAAATTACTGTTGTGAAATTAAACTCATTGAGTTGGTCTTTGATAGAGACCGTTGATGGCACTTTTTACATAATGGTTGTATGTAATTGCACACAATCTGGACGTAATGCTTTGACTTAATATGGTTGCATTATGCTTTCTTAATTATTGTAAATACAAATTAATTCGTCTGACGTTGATGTATGTAGGACGATGATTCAGGGGATCATCTTCTAGCTTCAGCACAATCTAGTAAATGGGATACCCTTGAGCATACTCAGGAGAAATTAAGTAATAACGATTTATAAATTTATAACAAATTTGCAATGTAAATACAAGCAGACATGTTGTTGTGATTTGTATATGTTTCTCGATGACCTAATTTGTATTTAGATAAATTGGATGGCTTGATGAAAAAAAGACGCACAACTAACGATGAAGCTGATTCTGCTCCAAGTATTGAGAATTGGTTGTCAACCAATTTGCCTGACGATTACGGTCTTCGAACAGAAGCACAACCTGGCCAGAAACGGGTACATTTTTCAGCCCTACGTTGATAGATGATTTAAAACTGAAAACTAACTGGTGCTACTTTGTGCAGGTTCGATGGGCAGATATCGAGGAAAGAAGGAAACAGGAGAGAATGAGGCAAATGGGATTTGTAGTAGGACACACCGACTGGAAACGAATGATGGACCCTACCTTTGGAAGTTCTGCTCTCACAAGAACTAAATTTATATAAAGCTAATTCCGCATTCTACTGATACTACGCATACTCAGTGTATCTTGAAATGTTAAAGGAGTCTGATATTAGTTACGCAAGTTGAATGATCTTTGTAGTCATCCAACTTGAATAATTTAGGATAGGTTTTACACATGCTATAAAAAGTTATAATATAGGTTTTGGTGTTAGTGTCATTTTATGTTCTACTTGTAAGATAAGGCTATTACGATATTAACCTTCATTTTAATTTACTACCTTCATTACTACGTCTTAGCATAAATGCCTTCGGAGGCGTATCGATTCTCCAATATTTATTTATTTGTATTCAATGCCATGCATAATATCGATCTACTCATACTATGAGATGATTATAATTGGCAACAACGATTGCAACAACAGCATTAGCGGTAAATCGCAATAAAATTGTTTCTGGTGAGTTGTATTTGTTTATTTAGTACTAGATTTTGTAAAATCAGTTACACGGTAAAATATATTAATATCCTGCCGAGTACATATGTGTATTGTTTTATATGGAATGGAAATATTCAGGTAGTTTTATTTACTCCTAGTTTTCAAATGAATTTTGTGGACTCGCATATTCGTTAAACATATACATATACTGATGTATCGTAAATTGTCCAATTCCTTCAATTTTTCCAGAAGCTTTAATCAGTACAAATTTATCGATTTGGGTAATTTCAGTAAACAGGCATTTTTCTCATTGTGGTCACGGTATTCAAGTTGAAAGGGTAGACATTTAGAAGTGCACATTTTTGGAACATTCTTTCACAGTCTTGTCTGGTTCGCCAGCCTTTGTTAAATGCTCGCATGAGTCGTCCTGTCCATGTTGTTTTTGGAATGCGGGGAATAACACTAGCCCTGTGGGTTGGCAAAATTGTCAAAATAATAATCCTTTTTGGATTATTGAGATTTCATACCTCCGAATGCCTCCGATGTGCTTGTGCTTACCCAAACATTCGAACGACCAGTCCTGTCGTTGTATCCAAACTGTCAAATATGGATCTCCCAAGTTTACAAGCGATAAGCTGGAAGCATTCCAACGAAGAACTTTGTAAGCTCTCTCCCTGACTTTGGTTTTCCGCCTTACTGGAGTTTGGATGAACTTTGTTCAAAGTAGAATGATATGCTTTGGACAGCTCTTTATTTCGAGTTTTGCTACGACGCGCGATATAACGATCAAATGGACGTTGCGATTCTTGGGGATAATGAATTCCTTCAAGTCGTTTGGCATTTAGCCTTAATTCAACCTGTTGTGTTTCTCGTTTCATTCTTCCATTTCGACCTGCCACTATCCCGACGGTTGTGGAGTTAAGTGCTGCTGCGGCAAGCATTTGCCTATTATTCTGCAAAGAAGTCTGCAACACGAGCCGTAATTACTACATCACACCATTTTGTCAGCAGAACAATGGATTTGACTATGATTTGATACTAATAAAATAAAGACGTTCAAACCTGTATTAAGTTTAGGAAAAACATGAAGCCTAACAACGCCAACGCCGACAGCGCTGGGGAATTTCCGTGGCTGCTCCCGCCTAAATGTCCCCAACCCCATTCGTCCCTATTATCACCGCAAACATAGCATTATCTATTTCATTATTGTTTTAATTGTGAATTAGTGTTAAATACTCATACCCGTTCCGCTTATGAAGTGGATTTACGATTCCTCTGTCGCTCGTTCGCTCATAGTATGGGTACTTATCTGGTATGTTTGTTTTCTGGGATTGTGAAAACATATTTGGCTGTCTGTGTTGTTCAGGCTGTGTTTTATAACTAGTCGGGAAAAATGACGGCCTATTGAGTTGGGGCAGGTTCTGGTATATTTCTTCAATATGGCTGGAATTATTTGGGTGCACTTGATACTGCATCACTTCGTTCTGGAACGGAAACTTCGGAAACCCGTCGTTGAAACTATAATGATCCATCGTGAAAAAATTGTACAGCTTAATATTCGAAAAACGAATGTCACTAGACGGCAACCGAATAATAACTGCAGCTACGCGTTGTAATTGAAAAATGCTCTAAGGGGAAATGAAACAATTTCTTTGGATTGCGTATTCAACATGGCCGTAGGTATACCAAGGTCTCTTCTGCAGTAAGTGTTCACGGTCCGAATATTTGACTAATTGCTAGGTCTACATTTTTATGGTCTCAAAGACAGGACTAAGGGTTTCAAATAACATGCACATATTTTGGTTAGACCATCTTCAATGGGAGAACATGCATGTAATTGGTGCTTACTATTACATGCTTTCTGACATGGGAATATGAAAAGCTGCTATTTTCACTTCATATTATGTGACTCCATCTGTGAGCATACGGATTATGCGATGAGCAATGCATAATTAAGGTGGAAAGTTACAATGCGTAAATCTTGTTCTAATTCACCAGAAATACATGTTATATTTCTCGGTGGGAGAAGATATCCCATTCCCTTCGTTTAGTTTAATTTTAAAGAATGGCATACACACCGGAAGATGCATAATACATTGTATTCAGCAACCTCGAGTAACGTGCTTTTGGATTTCGGTTGACGCTCGATAATACGCATATCCCCTTTTCACTTTGGTTCATACTGACAATATGAATCTAGGTGACTGTAACCAATCATATATGGTGGTACTCATTAACGAGTATTAACGAAGCATTTTGTGTTTTGTTGTGTGTTTTCAGGTCGTGTGTCATGGTGTTTAACAGCTCAGGTGTCTCAGAGCGAGAACGGAAACGAAGTGGCAGCAATGAAAATAGACCTTCTTTGGACCGACTCTGTAATGAAGTAGAATGATCGAGTTCTCTAACCTTCTGGTACCTGGTATTGCTGATTAGTGATTTTATTAAGCTGGAAATACTGCCCAAACTTTGTAATCCATTATAGGTAATAATAATAATGAAGAAAAGACTGAGTTTAACTTTGTGATCGTCAGGAATCTGCACTGCGAAATATTTTAATAAGAATTCAGTATACCTGAGTATATTTGAAAGTAAGTCAAACCTTCTCGTATTTCTTCCAGATCTCGGTATACGCTAGTTCATTCGTTTGTAATTAGAAGATAAGGTATAAGGTATGTGTGCTGTTCAAAAATGTGCTAGTCGTAATTGATACGAAAATTCTCAAACAGCTAGTCCGTCTAGTTTAAACAAGGATAGAAGAAGAAAGATAGTTATATTCAAGGTGCATGTATTATCCTCCATACACTTTGGTTGGAAATTAATTGTTTTCATATATTCGTTATATAGTATTTGAAGCATAAGGTTTATTGTTGTACTTTACTTGGTCCAAGCATGGTATTTTTTTAATTGTTCAGAGTACAAAAAATAAAAAATACTTAAAGATCATAAACATAAGTAGTTGAAAGAACATGTTCGCTCAATCCATTCGGCAAGTTATAATAACGAGAAAAAAAAATGCAAAATAATAATTATACCATCAAACGCTGCGTGCATTCAGATAAAAAATTTCTCGCCTACATTAATATTTAGTTTGTTGTAAAAAGTAAAGGCACACAAGTCCTGCGCCAGGGCTGAAAATAGCACACAATTTGCATATTATAAAATCATAAACGTACAACATTCTTGACATATTATGCCTCTCTTTACTATTTTAGAATCTTTTCTAAACATGACTTATCTGAATAAATAGGTAACAAACAATTTTATAACAACAAACAAAGCTGTGTGTATACTTATTGCGCAGGGAAAAGGCTGGGTATTTTTTCAACAGTTTCACTGAACCAGGACAGGGCCCAGTATTCATGGGCTGTACGTTTTTAACCAATATTTGTGAATCTCAAAGAGACAATTTGGTATCAGTGCATTATGAAAATCATGAAATCAGTCGAGAAGCAAAGGGTGCTGTTGTTGATGAAACACGGCTTAAAAACAAAAAAATACCTGGCTACTTTTGTTTTTCATACAAAATATTCTCTGCTACACACCGTAGACAGACTACAGACTTTTATGTACAATACAAAATTTATAAATTATCTTTTCAACTCTTAAGACGACGATTGATGTGCGGAGAGTGGGTTTTTACGAATTCAGCGACTATCGAGAGACGTTAGTGAGTTTCATTACACACGAAAAGCGACTTGCAGTTTTCTTGAGATCTTCCGCCCCTCTTTGCAGCTTCAAGGTATAACTTGGTCTTGTCTCCTCCTTTGCTCGTCTGGGTGTAATACATCAGATTTGCTGTTGCCATACTGTAAATGAAGATAAAATTTTTTTTATCATTGTTGCTTTTCACAAATTGCATTATTCCCTACAAGCTATCACTTTGCTCGTCAAGTCACATATATCTAGTTCATGTCAACAAAATATGTTTTCAGGAGAGTCTACATCTCTGAAGTGTTATGTTGGATACTTGGAGAAGAGAATCGCATTTTAACGTTTCTTTCACATCACATAATTTACCGCTAAACTGACAGTGACATGGTTGTTGAGATGAGAGAATATTAAGAGATAATGTGCACTTGATGCAACTTTCTGCATTTTCACAGCCCGACGTAGTTTTTGCTGTTATGTCGAACAGCGCAACGGCATAGCTGCTTTCTCGAGTAAACGGTAATGATTAATGGATTTTATTGTGTTTTAATATTTACAAAACGGAACTTACGCTGTGAATTGGCAAATTCCGTGGGCATTAGGAAGGCCAACATCCTTCACACACTCACGAGCAGCTTCACATAGCATTTGTTGGCGACATGTGTCTTCGGATGTGTTGAATGTTCTCACGTATGCCTAGCGGATGCACGTAGATTTTATAAAAAGATATTTGTTTGAAAAAAATGAACTTACGCTGTGAATTGGCAAATTCCGTGGGCATTAGGAAGGCCAACATCCTTCACACACTCACGAGCAGCTTCACATAGCATTTGTTGGCGACATGTATCTTCGGACGTGTTGAATGTTCTCACGTATGCCTAGTGGATACACGTAGATTTTATAAAAAGATATTTGTTTGAAAAAAATGTCAGGTTTCAGGATTTTTAAAAATGTTTTAAAACGTGCAAATTCATACCTTTCCCATGTCGATAGCTGCTAAAGTGACATCAGTGATTCTGTCCTTTTGTCCCATTGATCGGGCTCGCATAGACCGTTGGTTCAGGGAGGACTGTAGAGCTTTCATGAGGGTGAGGACAAAGTTGACAAGCTATGAACCAAATCGTGAGAGAAAGATTTTATTACATAGATTCGCCTCATTTGACCTACTCTGTCTGTAGTCTGTAGCTCACAATCAGTACACTCACCTCCTTAGTTTGATTAGTGCTGTCATTAGAGTTGGGATCTTCTGTTCCTGTCACCACTGCGATCAGTGTACGAAGAACTCCCTACAAGAAAAAAAATAAATTATAGGTATCTAAATAAATACAGTTACTCCCTAAAAACATTAATACATATAATGCTGAAATTTGCTACGATTGTCTACATTATCCTACTTTAGGATAGATTGGGGTCTCTTTTATGTTCTTTGAAGATTAGCACACTGTAGTTTACTATTGACAAATTAACTATCGCGATAACTGGTAACATAACTGGCCCGTTATATGCTTTCTTCGGCAGAAATTACTTTCAGGGGTAATTGTCAACTTATCGAATGCTATCTTTGAAGCTGTTATGGTTGATGGTGGCTTAACGTCCGTAAACAATAAAAATGAAATAACTGTTTCGTCCACACGTGTGCGAAACTCACACTTCATACCTTCATTGGGTTTGGATCGGTATCCTCTCTGTCAATGCCGTCTGGTCCGTTACCACTTCCTCCACTTATAGCAGCAAGAACCAACTTAAGACCGTAACCGATCAGTTGTCCCCATGTGAAGTAGTTCTACACAAAAGAAAATCCAAACACATACGCCAATGTTAGAAATGTTAGAATTGTCAACGTAGATATTGTGAGCAAGTTGTAAATTGGAATTTGGTAGAAAATCTTACAGTAGACCCAGGACCATCCTTCTTTTCTGCAGCAGAAAGTTCATTTCCGTTAAGTTCATTACCCTCCCCACCTCCAGCTAACATCATTCTCAGTATGCGCATCATTGGTTGAGCAATAGCCCAGACAATATTCATATCATCTCCTCCTGGACCTGGTGGACCTTGACCTGGTCTGCCAAAGTGGGGTTCCATGTCCATTCCTGAAGACTGAGATGGTGAAGGATCGACAAGTTTCTGTATACATTTCAAATACAAAATCCAATATGTAATTACATACTACAAACTCTGATCCGATGCGACAAGTTAGTAAGATACTTCGTTGTGGAATGTTTGACCTACCGCTGCCTTATCCGATTGTGGTTCTGCGGAAGGAGAGGCGGTCTTGCTGTAATGTACTTTCTTCGGGTTGTTATGTTTCACTGCAAACTTTCGTCCTTGACCGTGATGTGAAGACTGTGGGGGTGGCGCTGTGAGAGCAGGTAGTACTGATGACATGCAGATCAGTGTCACCATGATATAGGCCTTTATCTGTCTTTCTTGCTGACCCATTTTTATTCTAAAACAGAAAATACAAAATCACTTTAATCTTGCTATTATAGTAAAAGTTGCTCGATGTGAAATTATAGATTTGGGGAAATGGAGTGCCACCGAGAAGTCAGCAAAACGGTAAAAATGCATATAGCGAACTTCGTGGGATCTTGCTACGAGACTAGTGGCAATCATCATTAAATAACTAAAATTCCATCTTCCACTTAAACCAATATGCACTTCTCAATCTTCAATGCTTCCAAACCCTACCTCCTACAGCTCTATTCACGACAAAGACACACTTTACTTTCTTCAATTTAATTTTCTGATCTTCACGCATGAGTAAGGCATGTAATCGTACGGGTAAACTGAGCTGCCTTGTTACTAACTAAATAAAAGTTATATCTTGTGTACCTTATAGAAGGGAGAAACGAGGATGTCATGTTGGCAACTTTAACTTAAAAAATATGAATTCTGTTACA
>JAANSN010004572.1:0-14672 GCA_036850665.1 Dicranocentrus wangi | reverse complement strand
TCCAAAAAAGCAAAATTAGGGCTCCGGCATCCACAGAGGCTTGTAAAGTACGACTTACGTACTCGGGAATCGAACACATGTCTTGTCATTTAGTTCAATGAAATGCCAGACGCTAGTTTGTGCTCCATTTACCGGTACTGTAAACGATGTGCTTTGTTAACTCCAGCTTGTATGACCTTGTTTATAAAAAAAATTGCATACCTCCTTCCGCCCGGTTGGTAAAAACAGAATTTTTGTAGTCGCTGTCGCGGCGTGTGAGCCAGACCATATCAATATGCAATATTATTAACCAAAGATGTCGTTAGCCACATCTATAATATCCTTATGTAGTGATCCTAAAACTACCAACACATTATTACGTTTTCCTTCAAATAAAGTTGATTTTTTCATGTTGAAATAGTTGAAGGCACGATGATAAATAAATATTCATTAAAAACAGTCACTATCAGCTGACGCACTTGACAATATTCATAGTCCCCCCTCCATCCCGTTTCTATTTCCCACGATAAGGTCTGCAAGTGCAAAGCAAGGTGTGAGCATGCTGTGCTGGCTCGTTACCATGCAAAGTGCATGTAGTAAATCTATCTATATATCTCCATCTAATACATACACTCATTCATGTTTTGCTAAATGCACCCATCCCTAATTTAAAAACATCCGGACACCGACGGATAAATGGATTTGCATAATAGTCATCCAAAACAACAACACAAACAGCTGTAGCACATGGCAAAGGCAACATGCATAGTCGGTTCCCGTTTCTGTTTCGTGCGTTGTGTGCACGGCCAAGAGCGAGATGGGTTCAACTCGTCTCTATGACAGCATTAGCAAGCAAGTAATAGAGAGTATGGAAAGTGGAGCGAGGACCACTTATATATAGCTTATTAATGCGCACGGTGGCTTTATACACGTAACATACATAAGAGGATAATATGGTTATACCTCGTAATGTTATACGGGCACCCCAGAGAATCGTTCCTGTTTTCAGAGATGCTGAGCTCTCGCTCACGAAACTTAAAGCGGAGGAGATACGGGAGAAACTTTACATGGGGCCATATACGCGTACGACAGCTTCAGAGTTACAAGCTTTCCTTCTTGATAGGATCGTCGATATCGATAAGATCGATGATTGATGATATAACTATTTTTTAAAGTAAGAAAGTGACAAACCTTGTTCTTGTTTACATCTCATATGATGTCTCTGCATATGCGAGCACAATTTATGTTACAAGTTACAAGTTTTCATTGCAGCAATGCAATATACTAAACACATGCAAAAAGTGAGACATGCATGCCCCGCAAGGATCCCGCGCCGGAAGGTTGTCTGTCTGTTCCTCTTTCCTCTCTGCTCCGAAATAACATAAAATTAACTACCTACATAATTCTATCAGCTCGTAGCCGTAGCTCTCTGCTTTGTCCACTTCTCTCGCGAATTTTCGTTTTTTGCAAAAAAAATTGGATATAATATTTATGTTGAAATTATGCGCATAAGAAACTATTCATAAGAAGTGCTGATTTTGGGCTTAATCTAAGTACGTGTTTCTTCATCATAACATTCATAACATGTGAGAGGAGGCGAGAACCGACAGACAACATTGAATAAAGAGTTGTTTAAAAAAACGTGAGGTTTTGTTAACAACCTCTTGAACCTCTTCTCTTTTACAACAACTCAACAATTAAACGTCTTTTGTGTTGGGGTCACAAACAAACGTCGCAAAAAATAGTTGTGGATACACTCAATATAGTTCAAAAATTAACTAGTTAATCTCGGCTAAATAGGAGGCCCACGTCCGCGTCCGCCAGCCAACTGACGTATTACTTGTCAGTGATCCCTTGTCATCAGGCTGATTAGTTAGAGTATCAATGGCAGACACGGACATTGACAAGGAAGGGGTCGCGATTGTTAGCGAGCCGAAAGTCGTGATCGCTGATAATGAAAGCAGCACTGGGAATGAGTTGGGAACAAATGGCAAATCTGAGGACAACAATGAAGAAGCTCCACATGAACATTGCTCCCCAACCCCAGACGTAGTACCAAGCGAACCAGAGGAGGACAAAGACAAAGAAAGTTCAGAACTGGAACGGGTAAGCCCGGTCCCAGCAGTCGAAAGTACAGTGGAAACTGTGGAAAGTGCAAGCGAGAACAGTACGCAACACGCCATTATGATTAGTAAAAGAAACTGTTGACTGTATTGTACCTAAAACATGTTCGAACTCCTAACATTTAACTTTTTTATGACTTTTTCCAGATGAGCTCAATACAAACGGCGAGGGTGTGGATGTGGAAACCAAGGGAAAAGATGCTCAAATGCAAACGACTGAAACTTATTCCAGACCTGCTCCACAGCCGACTAAACGCCGACCTGATAAAGACTTGAATCATGAGAATTGGGATGATGAAGACGAACCCGAGGAGAAGGGCGAATTTAAAAAAGCCAGTGATGCACAACTAAAGGGAAGAAAAATCCTGACTGCAAAGCGAAAGGTAGTATCTACAAACAGGGAGACAGTTTTTTTTGTTGAGATTTTGGCATTTATTCATGTTCCGGTTATGTACATAAACCCTAGTATTAATTAACGGTAGCTTTGAATGGTGTGTTTCGTTTTCTTTTCAGCAAAAGCCAACGCAGCCAACTAATAACCCTTTTGGATCGTTAAGCCTAGGATCTGTGGCAGGCTCTGTAGCGGCTAGTTTTAATTTTAATAGTTCAGAGAATGTACCAGCGCCAGCGCTGCCAGCATTTGACTTTAGCAGTATTGAACCCTCAAGTAATCTTGCTGGAAGTACATCTCAAAATGAAACTAATGAAGGTGATGCTAAGAATTAGAAGGGTAAGTGATATTTCTCGATAAATGTTTCACATCAGAGAGGATATATTGTGGCTTATCATGGAATATATATTATTCACAATTTTTCATAAAGAATAAATAATTTTCAAAGATTCGAGGCTAATTTTTGTAAAGTTTCATTGGTAAATCTATACGAGTGCCATTTATCCTCCAAAGTTATGTCTTTGGCCCCGTATTTCGTGTAAAATTTAATGGCTGACTCATTCCAGTCGATACACTCGAAGGATATTCGGGCATAGTTTCCACCGTGTGCCAACTAAAATTAATTAAAATCGGGACAGTTAATGATTATCCAGTTATCGCCTTTATTAGTGTTAAACATTTAACAGTTCACTCAGTCACTCACGTTTGCCAAGTGCTTGAGAATTTTTCCACCAACGCCCTTATGTCTGTACTCTGGTTGAACGTAGAGATCTTCTAAATGAATGGCTTTTCCCTTCCAAGTAGAATAAGAATAGTAGTATAGTGCGTAACCTATAATCTTGTTCTTGTTGTCACTGCTTGCAGTTGCGGAGTCTGTTTCGTTGGAAGAATGGGAGAGTTCTGCTACCAATGTATAAACCACGGGAGGATTTGTGTGAAACGCATCACGTCTTAAATCTAACAAAATTAAATTCGAGGATGAGGGGATGTGGTATTTTATTGTAAATGACAAGTTCGGCTAATTGTATAATGTAAAAAATATCACCTCGTAATTTTTTAATTAAACAATGTAGGTAATATAGGTATAATTGTTAGTGTCTAAAGAAAAATTTGAGTAGGAAATACCTTCCGATGTAATCTTAACTTGCTCCGGCATACCCTCATAAACTGCTAAATCCTTTATTTGTGTCATTATTACTTCGCTGTCGGATTCACGTCCGGCCCGAATAATTATTTCAGTTTCTTCATTACATCCTTCCATTGTAAACCTGACTTATAATATCTGAATATTTTAACGGTTATGGTTTCAAGAAAAGCAAATATATATGAAAAATCGTTATATTAAATATAATATCCACCTACTAATGGAATAATGCAGTTTGTGTTTGCTTATTGCGCGTACCAGTGGGCTTAGTGGTCTCAGTGTTACATGTGGACAGCATCTTGCCTTACCAACCTGACTTCGTGACTTCATTGATGGGTTGGTCAGTAATGATAATAATGTAAGCTAAGCGCATAATCAGCTTTATTATACACACAGACCAAAATTATTATGATAATAATACCGGTTGGTTTGGCCAGTACTAATTGTAAGTACTGGATTAAATATGAGGGTCGTTACCAATGTGGCGTTTTTATGTGTGCCGCGTATCTGTTCATTCATGTCTCTTTAAGATCACTCACGCATAGTGTAACTACACGGCTATCGATCTTATCTTTCAATAACGAAACTAAATTAAATTCGACACATGTATGCTAATGCTCACGCGTTTCGTTCGTAATAAGCAATAAATAAAAAATAAGACAATTATTAGCGCCTTTACGGCATATCGCATTGTTCTATTTGGTATTTGGTAGATAAGCAAGATCGGAATATTGTAAGAATTGGTGGAATTTAAATCGTTAAATATTTTAATCATTTCTCACGGTAAACTTTGTAACACGAGTGGCATATATATACAATTTTACAAACTCAAAAATTTAGAATTAGTTTTTGGCGAATAATTTCATTTTGTACTGTATTTGGATGCTTTCTAATTGATAAGCTTATAATCTCCAACTTTAACAAGCACATAATATAACATTGTTTTGTGAATGTAAATAATCATCTTATAACAAGTGACACTGTACGTTTCATGATAGTAATTATTAGAATTTGATTTGGTTCGGATCGGATTACTGATACATGAATTAGTTGGCCTTATTTTGGTAAAGATCTCCCATTAGCAATTATATTTATGTGTGGTCGATGGTTATAAAATTTACTTGCTTCCAAGAACTAGCAGACTGTCGTCGTAAAATCGATACGACTGAAGTCCTTGAACTTTGGTCACATTAACCCCTCCACGCTTCTCATAAAATTTCATCGCTGTGGTGTTCCAGTTTAAGCATTCCAGGGTAAAACCCCAGAATCCATTTTCGTGGCAATACTACAAACAAAAAAGGAACGTTATAGCACGTTTCAAATCCAGCCAACAGTATTCAAAAAATTCTGTAAGTTATCAGCTAATCCAAAGTTTGGATTCCAAACCTTGGCCAAACAATTGAAGAGGGAATTGGCAACCCCTCGTGAACGGTATTGTGGTGCCACATAAATATCTTCAAGATGTATTTGCTTCCCGTAATAGGGACTGTATGTTGGAAAGTAGATGGTGTAACCTATAATCTCTTTATCTCCAGTATCGGGATCTGTCCGCTCAGCAACGTTGGACAAATACAGAGGAAACAGTTTATAAAATCCATCACGTTGAAGGTCTGCAAAATACAAAATTACAAAAGCAGTGAGCATAACACCTACTAAATATTCATGAGAAAAATATCAAACTCCAGTCGCTCACATGCAAGTTGCCTAACTTGCAAATATCAAAAATATAGCATTTGTACGTACGTACCAGTCACACGAAGTTTTGGACCATCTGGCATTTTCTCAAACACTGCTAACTCCTTGATAAATGCCAGAATGGAAGCACAATCTTTCGGTTCCGTGCGACGGATTACAATTTCATCTGGAACTTGCTCGGGCGTAGATTGAAGCAATTTTACAATTGCATTTGGTGTAAACGTATAATTCAACCAGCCTTCTTCCTTAGTAAGATTGACCGCTTTAAGATTATCGAAAAGTTGTATGGCTGCTTCATTCTGGTCGCTCACCTCTAATGAGATCCGAGGAAATTTCCTTTCTACTGCCATCTTTAAAATGATAAAAGTATCCATGAAACCTCTTTGAAATGCTTCGTTTTATCTTCACAAAGTGCAAGAACTTTGCAAGGAAATCTACATAATGCTGCTGTGAAATACTTACTTTCCCCAAGAAGTGCATAATTTTCGTAGCCACACCTTTTCTTCTGTAAGTGGCATCAACCGCTATGTTCCCTAGATGCACAACTTGACCCACCCAAGTGGAGTATTTGAAATGGTACGTAACAGCTCCAACAATCAACTTTTTTCCGTTGGATGCGTCCGTTGTTTCAGCTACGACAGCTTGAAAATACGCTGCTCGGTCTCTGGTATCAAAACCATCCCGATCCAAACCTCACAAATAATAAACATTTGCAATATGAAACTAAAGAATTAATATGAAAAGTTTGTATTATAAATTAGCAGTAGATACTGTACAACCAAATTACCATTTGGGGTCAATTTAGGCCGATTGGGGTCTAATATCACGTCATTTGCATTTGATGCTGCTTCAAAGATTTCTAGAATTCTCGCAACATCGTCCCGAGTTGCTGAACGGATGGACACTTTAAGCTTCTCCATGTTACTTTGATTCATCAATATTCGCATGTAGGTAGTTCTTTGGAACTGGAACTCACTGCCACAAATCACAAAACTAATTTAGCCTGATTTGAAGATGTAGCAAGACGCAACTATACGAAATCGAAATGTTTTAATGGAAATTTAATTTAGCATTATTACTACCGTAAATTTTCCAGCTATATCAAATACCAACCCTTACCTCCACCATAGCACACGAAGATGATAAAGTGTTGTGGAGAAAAGTCGTCGAGGATCTTGTCCTTGCCTTTCCTTCTACTATATACCTATAGAGACTCGTCCTGGAAGATTTTATGTGCAGACTTGGTGAAACTTAAATGTCAAAGTTTGTCATCTCCTGTTTCACTGGGACAAGTCTCACTTGAAATCGGCTTCCACTTTTCTTCCATTCCATATAATAACTCCTCCTGGTTCTCCACACCAACACACTGGTAGTACTAACGACATGACATATTACATGTAGTTGGAACTTGGAAGAAGAAAATCAATTAAAATATACAGAGAACTGTTGTACACATGCTTTCTTTCTTTGCCATTTCAATTCACAAACGAGTTTTTCCGTTCCAGTCACAGCGCTGCTGTTGTTCTGCTAAACCAGCAACCGTATAGGTAAGCTCATCCACTCCTTTTCATACCCGGTCTCTCATGTAAAAAAAACATCCTTTTCTGCATTATGTATTGTGACGGTCCTCATACGAAAGTTAAGTATACTAACATTGCTGAGTTGATGTTGTTCACATCAAAATATCGTCATAATCATGATACATATACACACGAGGAGACCATACTCATTTTCAATCTGGTCACATCTCTCTGCACAAAAAAGTTTGCAATACACATCATTTTTCCAGGTATACTTTTACAAGCATCTTCTGCACCCTGCACACGCACGCACCACTTACTACTCTCTGGCTCTCATCATGTGGATAGTTTCCCTTTCCTCATGGTTCAGTTTCAGTCATTGTATGATGGACTGGAAGCTTGTTGCATGCTGGTTCTATCTTTTTAGTCTTGGTTAGATGTTTGGTTGGTGAAATGTGTTTTCATGGTATATCCCGTGTAGCTTCTCATTCTCACAATTACTACATTACCATGTTATGTTACATGTACGAAAAAGTAGGTAGTCAAGTCAAACAGTATCAAGATTCAAGAAGCCAAGAATACGTACGTGTTGCTTGCGAGTTGCATACATACTTACCCACCCGGTTGCTCAATTGTGTTTTCTGTAGCCATCCAGTTTCATTTATTTGGCACACACAAGTGCGTAACAAGTTCTTTTGGCCAATTTATGTGCTGTCTCTGGAAGCCTCTGGTAGAAGATGGATGTGGATGTGGACGTATAGAGTAATTGAGAAAGAGCAGATTTTTCAGACAGTAATTAGTCATTTTGCTACATTTCGTGAGCCTGGTATTTTAGCTACATATATGTTAGTTTAGTTTAGAGAACTACAGAAATTAAGAAGGTTATATAGAAGATTACGAAAAGTTTGGTTGCAGCTTCGGGTTATATTCTATACAATATATTATGCTTATTTTTGGGGCAAAGTAATATCTAATAAAATTCGGCATAAAATCGCTAGACTTACTTTTAATTTTATTATAGACTAATTTGACTGAATTTAAAGCCAGAGACTACTAGAAAGCAACTATGGAATATGTCGGGTCGAGAGAAAGTTGGCTGGCACAGTCTATTCAATCGTACACTTTTACAGCTTTCACTACAAAATGTTATTAAAGAAGAAACGAACAACAAGTTATTTTATAAAATGACAATATAGATTTTGTATTTTATAATAATTTTATTTTCCATTGTCAATACAAACAAGAAGTCAGGAGATTTAATTGTGACCAGCAAGCTTTATTTCATGAAAGTTAAACAAACAAGTTTTCGAAAAAGTTTAAAGTAAACACTGGTAATTTGACAGCAGATTGAGTGGGCTTTAGTAATTGAATGCGTAGCACGCATAACACACTAAACAGTGGCATGTCAGGCCAGGGAATAATGAAGATTTCGCTTTTTATCTTCTCAAAAGTTAATCTTACCAGACTGGACATTTTTCCCCAGTTGTAACTCAAATAATATATAAGTTATTACCACCCCAATTGTCTGAAATACAGAAAGGTGATGTGATTAGGTTCATGTTGGTGAATTCAGAGTAAAAGTGTAACATTTGGAATAAATGTATTTAAGTCGTACTGTTGCCAAAAAGCTATAAGAAAACCGAATGAAAGGCCCTCCGTGAAAGCAAACGTCTTGTAGTCCATTTTTAATATACTTGCACAATGCTAGAGAATTAGTTGTTTGAGCATTTGCAAACTTCAATTGAGCGATTTCTTTGTCCAACACTAATCCCGTCACATTGTGACGAAAGATTTGAATCTGCAATAATAAGCCACTATGTATACATAAACGCGGTCAATTAATTTAATTGTAGACCTACTATTGTTAATAGAGTAACCTGGCGGTGCGCTTCAGCCGGGTAGTATAATATGGCCGCATAAAACGCGTAGAAAGCCCAACTTATAATAATTGTTATCCTTTCACTAGCCGTGACTGGTTCTCTGGGTCCTCCAGGAAGAGTATCCAAAAACCTGAACGAGATCCACGGAACCAGAAGACAAAAGGAAACTAGGAAAAATTCACTTCCTATTTTGTTTAACCGGTTAAAGCACTTTTGTAGTTGATGCACCGTTTCTAACTGATACTCAATTACATGCAATGAATCTTTCCCGAACGTAATTGGCCCACGGGGCGTACTCCTATCAACAGCTTCCTTTGCGGCTTCGTAACCAGTTACGGCTATAACCAATACGAAACCTTCCAAACTGTTGTATGTAAATTCTCCACAAATTAAAAACACCATTTTTAACAAAGCCTTTATAATTGACCCTATGTCACAGCTTGGATTTATCTCATTTAGTTTTGTTGCGTTGAGAAGACAGACGTCTGGATATTTATCCCATCGATTAACTGATATTAATTGCCAAACCACTGCAAAACATGCCAAGAATATTGGTACTGTGGTGAGTAGTACCAGTTTGCACCTGCTCTATAAGATCAAATCTCATTATCTTAAACTAATTGAGACAACAGCGCAAAAAGACTCATTCAATTCAATTCAAACCTTGGTATCAATCACGGGGGTCCACCCGTCATTTCCTAGAAGGAGGTTCTGTACGTATTCTGATCTCAACCCGAATTTGTACGCAAACAATAGTACGTAAATTAATTCAAATATAATTCCCACTATAGCTAAAATCATGGAAGGATTTCGATATACAGAATCTTCGGGATATATAGTAATTAGCTTTAAGATAGTCCAAATTAGTGCTCCCAGGTAGACCAAAATGCAAATAATCTGTTGTAATTATAGATCCACAAAGTATAACACTAATAACCATTGGAAAATTAATACTTTCATTTTCATCAATTTTAATGAAATAAAACTCAAACCTGTTGGAACGGGTTTCTGTGAAGTTTAATAGTATTTTCACACCTTATAGGTTTGTAAGGAACAATGCAAATGTAATATAGACATGTTAAGAATTTCTCAATGTACAATGTGTTAATGCCTTTGGTGTAAGCCTGGTGGTAAAAGTCGGGTTTTCTGTTGGCCTCCATATTTTCGTGCAAGATAAAATGCAATGTGTTAACGACAAAGAATGAAGCCGTACTGACGAGAAAGGAACGCATTTATAGACTCACGTTTATCATGCATTTTAAAGTTATCCGAACATCAAATTAGTAAAAAGGTAGGGCAAACATGGCTTCATACTGAATACATGGAACGGTTGTTTAACTGGAGGGCAAACAGTGTGTAAGTGATGACAACTCCAACAACCTAAATGATCATTGTAGGAGTAAAAAAAATGAAAAAGTATTATTACTTGCCATACCTTAATTTGACTTATGTTTGTGCGTGCTTCGCATGAACGTACCGACCCCAAAAATCCATAACTGAAATGGAAAAACGGACCACCCTTAATGCAAACATCCTGAATTGTATGTTTAATGTACTTTAATAGCATATCGGGATTAATTTCCGATAGACGTACATTATTCCAACAAACTCCTTCTTGCAACAAAAAGGTTTTCATGTTATTGCTAAAAGTTTCTCCCTGTTTAACATGAAAAATTAGCATTGTTATTATTGTTGTAAAATTATTGTAGTGTTGTTATTTTTTATTATGAAATGTAATTCAGAATCTAGAATATTTGTACATTCCTACCTGTCTTTTCACTTCAGCTGCTAACCCAAGAATGGCACCATACAGTAAAAAGAAAACCCAGTTATAAATTACATCCATCATTGCACTTTTGGTCACTCCAGGTAAACTATCCAATAATCGGGCTGATATCCAAGGAACTATTAAACAAAATACCCGAAGAAAAAATCCCATACCAAATCTATTCAGGTCCCGAAAGAAGTTATGCAGGTCCTGGGTAACATGGAATACTGTTTTCAACTGAGAATCATTCAACATTGGATGTAACCTTTTCCCAGAAGCAAAAGTAGATTCATGCACAATGTTTCTTGAATACATTGCAAGATTCCGTGTGACTTTGTAGCAGGAAAAAATCATTACGAGAACAAATCCTTCAAAGTAATTTATAGTTACAGCTCCGCTAGTTAGCAAGAATAGCTGCCCCGCCATTAACAATGCTTGACTAATTGTACAATTATCCCACTGTAAAGGTTGATTGAAATTCGTTGTGTCGTATGCAGAAAATGAATTTTGGACGCAGTAAGTAATGTATGATACTGCGTTTCCGATTTCTCCATTGGGACTCCGTGTACAACGCCAAATAATAGAGATCAGAGTTAGCCAAAAGGGAAATCCGGACAGCAAGATGGACTGGACTTTTGCCTGCAGGTCAGAAAGCAAAGTGTGTTCGTGAAATACGAATCAAATCGTTTACGACGCTTCAATTAACAATGCATATGACGCATGTGTCACCTTAAAATCGTTCTCGTCTTCAGGTTTTCGACTCAAGAGTGCTTTTAGCCACTTTTCTTTGAACCAAAACACATAAGCAAGCCATACAATATAATTAAACTGAACGACGAGACCAGCCAGTGCAAACACAATTGTGGGTTCGGAATATATATTTTGGGGATAGGAGTTGGTGAGTCGCTGAATCATTCTTGCTCCTGCTGCAACTTGAATTAACAGACATGTCGCCTAACGGTAATAATACAAATGAGAAAGCTGAACAAGATAGAGTGGATTTACCAGCACAGAAAATTTTGAAATCAGGATCACCTGTTGTAAAGGTCTTTTCCGAAACTTCACCTTGTTTCCCTCTCTAATTGGCTTCACAGGCGATAAACAAATGTAATACATGGTAATAATGAATTTCTCCAGGTAGTATACATCTTGTCCCTTTAGTGTTAAACCAGTAAGACGTTGGATGTTGAGGCTTTGTTCGTTATGGTGTGTATCTAGATTGACGAGCTTCCTAGAAGTCATTCGAGAGTGGGCAGGATTTTCTGTCATAAATGAAAAGAAATGATGAGAATATTTGAGAAATGCTTGATCAGGTTTCCACATTTGCTCAGCGTCCGACAGTTTCGTAGATATCGGTACATACTTGATCTGAATTGAATGCTACATTTTAGAAGGAATACGTAAATTATTTATCTTGAATTAAAAGCATGATTATGTTAAGTACTTACTTAAGTAATGTAGAATTTGGGCGGATAAATAGAGCGTGGCACATTGCATAGCATAATAGTGGTAGAAGCGGATAACTATTCCTTAGTCGGTTTTAGCAGTTACAGCTTTCAACAAAAAACATTATCTAAAAAGGAATCGAAATAAGATTTAAGATGGCAGAAATGGTATAATTTGGTCAAGGATGTTTGAGAACAAGCCCATTTATTTAGTGCCTGAATATTTATATTCCATCTACATATGTATTTCTCTAACTTTCTCTGCTAATGCGTGCATTTAGCTCCATTTTCGGTTCCGTGTTTTCCTTCCCTAAAGCCATAAGGTCAATTTCCTACGGATTTTTTTACTCTACAACTACTCCGGGAAAATAAATAATGGTGAATAATAAGACAGGTGGTAATGAAATCAACTGTTAATGACCAATATAATGCTGCATTGTAAATGGTGAAGTTGAAAATAATTTTTGGTATATATCGTTGTGAAACGGAGCATAATATCGCTATTACATTTACATTTATCCGAGAAACAATCTTTTGGCTAAGTGGTTGGGTAGGATTAAAGATGCCATGAAAATTCCCATTAAAGTAGTGAGGATTGTATTCAAGGCAGGCGTTAGGTAAAGGAAATTAAAATATTTGAAGGATAAATTATGTTATGCATGTTATTTGATATTGTAGTTAAAGAGTGGTACGAAATCAAATAATTTTGAAATGCTTGTGACATCACACGCAAAAACCTACACTCATTGTATAGCCTGCTGGCATCATAAAGTTTCATATTATAGCATTTTAGCGACAGTAGTCTAATGAAACGAAAAGGTAGTAAAACCATAAATCGAAAATAATTCCTAGTAAGTGAAGTGTAGGTACGTAGAATCCTTGACAAAAATAAAATACAAAACCGACCAAACGCAAAGGCGAATACATCACGAAAAGTGAACTCCTTTTTATTCAGCTACGCTCGTATTTAGCCAATTTAGCTCTTTTTATATGTACACATACGTAGGGATTATGACCTTCCAAGAAGGATTAATTTTAAGATCTGTTTTCTTGCGATAACAACTACAGGCGTTCTTTTCTTCTCATTCCTGTCTTCGAATAAGAGATAACTCATTTCCACTGGTAGTCATTCATCTCCAAAGCATGGGCTTGTACGATACTGCGCTGCGTCCTGCCTTCACCACTTGTGTTTCTCCTCAAAAGTCTCACAAGACAACCAAAATTGTTAGAGATACACACGATTCGTGCAGACTGAACCATCCACAATCAAAATGCAAGTGACAGTCTTCGATTTTACTTTGACATGGACTAAAAACTATGGTACAATTTAAGGAAAGCTTTGGCATATCTCGTATTGACACTATAAGTATTTTACCTTAAACTTAAACATAGATGAGCATATTTATTGGTCACTGGCTAACATTGCAATATATGCAGTAATGTAGGTATCTCTTAATCAAGGCTGTTGCCTTTCTAAACAGAATAAAGATATTTCGTAAAAAATCCTCGAACTTTGACCATTTGAATCATAATATAGGGAATAATACGGATTTATACATGAGTATGAGTCAATGATACTTACATGGCGTGACAGACCGTTTCCTGAGAAGCGAAGCTAAGTCTCAAAAAATAGATCACTCCATGCCACTCTCTCTCTCTCTAGTGGTGAAAGATGATTGTGATGACTTGACTAACATTGACCATTATTACTCATACAGATTAAGATTGCAAGCTTAAACCGAACAAAGGAATCCTATGGTCTAAGCTATTTCATTACGACCACATCACATCATGACTTTTTAAGATAATCTTCTGTTTCATATGCATACCGACCGACTGCTACTGAAAAATCTTTTTAAACGTCTAAATTGCTTTTATGTTTTTGCAGCAAATATTTATTTAATTACTTTTTCATCTACTATTCCGAGTACGTCATACATCCGTAACTCTGCCAGAGTATATCATGTTCAACATGGTGGATTTCGTGAAGCGCATACTTACTACGTGCTTGCTTGGACAGAATGGTTTTTAGTTTAGAGACATGTATGTGCTGATATGCTGGCCTGGAGAAATGGTAGGTTTGATGGATGCGTCCTTTATATGTATTTTCTTCAGAAAACGGACCCCTCTGGCACCTACCAACGTTACATACTGCATACGATTTAAGGCACATTATCCCAGTGGTTCTCATATCAGATATCATTTACGTCATGTTAGTCATGTTGGGATGTAGCACAGTTCCATGTTCCATTCCACAAAGTTCAGCTGTTTGTTTGTTAGGTTTCTTTGTACCAGTCTACCCTATAGACATGCTTAAGATGATGATGAGGCTTCGTTCAATGTTCTTTGCAAAATATACGATGCGATGACTCTCTGTTCTGTCCTCCAAAGTCTGTTTGGATCATTCTTCTATTCAATTTTCCTACTGCGATGTAATAAAAAGGTTCGCACAATATATATATTATGTGAATATACTTACTTTACTCATGTGCGATAATTTTTGGTCTTTAGTTTTACTCATGCCATCCGACGACACTGACAACACGGCGTTCAGAGTTTTAGTTTAGGTAAGACACTTGCTATAATCTTGTTACCACTTTAAGAGAGCTTATTAGTGTGAAATGCATGAAGTGTTTCTTTCTGTGTAAGTTTTCGTTTCGTGCAACGCAGTTTCTATCGTTGTGTTTGCCAGGACGGTTGACAGTTTTGGGTATGTATATAAAAGAG
>JAANSN010004571.1:3508-14673 GCA_036850665.1 Dicranocentrus wangi | reverse complement strand
CATTCAAAAGACTCCTTCAGAGTCCTCCTCCATGTTACATTCCTTTCCCTAAGATTACAAAATGAAGTAAAATCCATTTTTCTTTTATGTTCATAAACACCCAAACGGAGGAGTGTTTCTTGGAGGAGGGAGGGAGTATAGTTGTGTATTTACAAGTGAAAATCCTTTTCACTAGCTACATTACCCTCTTCTTATCCCAGTGGTGTTTTGACGGTGTGAATGTAAATGAAAATATGGATCTATTTCACTCCTCTCCGGGTCGACTTGGTCGGCGGGATGAAGATCTTCCAGATTTCCCGACTCACACTCCAGGACACCCTGACTGAGCTGAGCCCTTACTTATAGATATTTTTCTTTAGTTGTTTTCTCTTCGCCGCCGCCGTGCCGCTCCTCCATTCCATACTACTCCCAGTTGCCGTGTGATTTTCCCCTTTTGTTTTTTTGATAAATCTTCTCAATACATTATTCCTTTTGGCCCGGGAATCTCCAGCCTTTTCCTTGTTTCCCAGCTTCAATTTCATCCCAAGAGGAAAAACAAGATGGGAAATATATTCATCCCTAAAGACACAAGGATTTTGTGGTGTCTGCTCTTCTCCTCTCTCCTCTCTCTCTCCTCCCCAAAAAAACTCTCTCACGCTCAACTCACTCCTCCACGAAATGAGAGCATTTCCTGTGGTTTTATAACGAGAAAACTAGATATATAAATAACTTGTTTTTTTTTTCGGGATTCTCCAAAATTTTCTGTTATTTCACTTACCATATCACACTCTCGCTCTCTCAATATCTGGAATGGAAATCCTCTGCGTATATAGAGCTCGTATAATACACTCCATCATATGCTCATTTCTAAGGCATGCGAACCAACCATTTCTGCCGGAACGAATCGATTCCTTGCGGCTAATCACCAAGAAAATAGTGCACGAGCTAATTTCTCTTCAACGAAAAATATAGGAAAAAAATCCCATCGAACACACCTGTGGTTTTTTCTTCGTCTTCTTCTTCTTCCTCCTATATAACACCCCTTTTGTATCTCAAAACTTTGGGTTCTAACCTGTTTATTTGCTTTTCCAAGATGCATATACATATATTTATCCTATTCCTTCTAAAGGAAGCCCCTCGTCGGAAGATTAGGATCTCGGGCTAATCTCCTTTGATAATGGTCTTCTTTAATTAAAGGGAAAGTAGTCCTATCAAAATTCCTCCCAGTTACCTTCCTCACACATGTGTATTACATCCTTCCATATCTATATATTACCTGTATGTTTGTTTTTTATTTCAAGATCAGTCCTCCCAAATACGCAATCTATGATGAGATCACATCCAAACGATCATTTTTTTCCTAATGGACGCGTTTTCCGCATAAAAAACCTGTAATGTTGGAGCTCACATTCAAGAGCCAAATCCAAATCGCGTCTTTAGCTGACGTTACGATTACAGTAGTAGAGAAGAAAAACACTTTTTTCTAGGCACAACGTATTTCGGTTACTCCTTTTACTCCTTCTCAACTATCCATATTAAAACCCTGTTTTCCCCCTTTTGAAAGCCGGCTCCAGCTCCTTATGATACCCATTAGATGAGACCCATCTTCAAAAATATTCTGCAGATGAGGATGAGGAGGAGGATGGTGGAGGAACTTTACAAGATAACTTCCCTTTTTTGACTTTTGTTACATAAAGGAGATGAAGGAACAGGAGCAGCGAGCTGGCTGGCGGGTTCGGGAACCACATCAGTATTCAGCATCTAGTGCCACCGCTAAGCATTCCAGTTTACCCTCTGCTCTCCTCTTCTTCTTCTCCTTTTTTCATCTTCCCGAGCGAGCGACTGTGTGTTTCCCAAACCTGGATATTTTTTTTCTTCCTCCTTCCTCCTTTCCTTCCAGGCTCTCCAGAAAACCTGCATAATATTGAATCTTACACTTCATCTCTTTTTTTTCTCGTCAAACCATTTGCATGGGCTGCATCATCTCCGCCCGCGTGTGTGTGTGTGGAAGTTGAGTTGGGTTTTGGGGAGAGTGTGAGGCAGTGAGAGCTAGTATATAAGTATTGTGTTTGCTCCGTTGAACGAGTCGACGTACGGAATCAAAGTGAGAAAAGGGGAAAGGAGATGTGTTGGAGACGTGTAGTCAGGTCTGTTCTTTTGAGCATCACATACACAACGGGAGCGACTCGCTCTCAGAGAGACACACAGTCAGGCTGAGTGTTTGGTTGCAAGAAGAAGAGAAGAGAAGAGGAGAAGAGAGGACGACGATCGAGGCTGAGTATTTTACAGCACCCTCCTTGCCCTCCAGCCTCAGTTGCAAACTGTACTTGAGCCGTACAACAACACCCCACACAAGTCTGGAAAGGCATGCTACTTACGACTTTCCGCTTTTCAACCGTACACAAAATCCGAAACAATAGCTGAAAAACAAAAAAAATATAGTAATATCATCATCATCCTCTTGCTCTTGTTCTCCTTCTCCTCTACAGCTATTTTCTTTTCTGTTTGGTCTCTGGTGTTTTCATTTTCAAGTAAATTTACATCCATAAAAGCCAGAAATAGGAGAGGGATGTGAAACGATCCCATTATTTCAGTGTGGTTTTACTCAAAAGAAAATATATAAATTGAGAATAACAAACGAAATCTCTAAAAACACTAAATCCGTGAAAAACTAACTGTGTGCCTATCTCTGTGCTTGTCACTTGTGAGACAAGTATTTTCCCAACATATTAACCCTACTCTCTGACAACCGGATTTCCCATATCGTAATCCACCTGCTGACAAGTATTGGGATTCAAAGAAAAAAGTGTAAGTAAAATAATATAATATATTATATATAGGTTTTTCTCCAAAAAGATTACAGCCACCCAACCCCGGATTAATTGGACTTTGCTTTTTTTGCAAAAAAAAGACGGGAGTACAAAATCTGAGAAAAATATCTAACCCTATGGCTTAGCCAAACATGTACGTACAAAGCCCGATATATTCCCCTGAAAAAAGAGGAGTCAGAACCAAAAAGCTATATTTCTGGTGTGACGCATTGCGTGAAGCAAGACAGAGGAGGGGAACGAAAACGAAGGAAATTTTCTTGTATATTTTTTTCGGGCCGCACGTATCCAGCACATTTCCTTGTAGAACACACACAATAAATCACATGGTCCTTGGAATTTTTTCCCCGTTTTCCCCATTTTTATCCTCACTTTATTTCCGTGTGTGTGGCTGTGGCTCCATGTGCCCACAATGTTGCACGGCACACACAGCAGCAGCGGGTTGGGGCTGTAGGCTATAGTTTTTAGCTGGATTGCATCACATCACCCATCTCGTAAACATTTCCTGTGCGTGTTGTTTTATATATGTATCTCAGACAATAGAAACATAGTTTTTTGAATGGGTAGTATCCACACTCCACACACATGTGGCAAAGAAGGGTGGGTGGTGGTGTACCGTACGCAGGGAAAAATGGTTTAAAAAACGTTTGTTTTTATAGGACCATCCAATGTTTGTAAAAGGACACACATGATTTCATTCCGTGTATAGGAATCGGCAGCGACGGCGGCGGCGGCGGCCATTCGTGGTAGATGAGGAAAAGTGGTTCCCCGCTGGGTTCCTCCAAGAGAACAATTTTGCTAAACCAATTACATCCCTATTACTAAAACTCTTGGTGAAAATTGGTCCCGAGGACTGGAAAATTGTGGTACTTAATCGAGTTAGGTGGAGAGGAGCGCGTTTTACACTTTCTCTCCCGGAAACTACCACACACAGACACACACACACACGTTCCCTGCCCTTGCACAAAAGAGTTGGTGGTGAAGCGGGGTGGTGGTGATGATGATGATGCAGTGAGTTGAGCACGAGAGGAAAGAGACTTGAAGAGATTCTTGATCAGAGTGTACACGAGTGAATAATAAAAACTTGCTACCTAATAACACCGCGCTGTCTTCGACGGACGACCGCGTCAACTTTTGTATAACTGAATTGAAAGGACCCGACCACCACCGCAATCAATCCTCCGTCAAAAAGTCACATTTTGGCTCAAAGGAAGAGAGAAGCTCCGCCAAGAGCCACCACTTCCTTTAGACACCAAGGACCACTTCACTTTGATAAGGTAAGGAGAAGGCTTCGTTAAAAATTTTGTTTCCATCCAGATAGCATCCTTCATAATAATATTCCTTAAGAAGAAGGAGAAAAAAGGGTTGCAGCCTCATTTTCCGTTTTTAAAAGGAAAAAAGGTAAATAAAGCGTGGTCCCAATTGAGACTGTTTTTCCAGAGGCACGTTCCATTCCTCCTGCTGAGTATATATTCTTTATGATGCCTGTGTCTCATTTGGAAAAAAGTCTTTTGGAGAAAAAAAACATTATTTTTTCGAGACAGACATAGATTTTAGGTATACAGATGCTTTTTTCTGTCTAAGGAGCAAAAAGCCAATTTGTTTTTCTTTTTCCGTAAATTTACCAAACGCAAACAGGGTTGCGAGGAGGAGGAGGAGGGCGAGATGCAAGTAGGAAAAAGCTGGCGTAATGATAACAGCATCACATCACAGCACAAAATATATATACAGATATAATTTGTACATAACATATTTTTCTCAGTAGTTTAGATACAAAGGCGACGGTTTTATGGTGGAAATGGGGGAAATATCAATGAAGCCCAGTGACTTGCCTGGCGGAAAAGGATGGGAATGGGTTGAACTTTAACGGGGGAGAAAAAGTTATTTCTTGATCAAGTTAAGTCATTAGTCGACTTTTAGTACACACACAGCTCTCTAAATGTAGCAAACATTGCTCAAGCTCAAGCTAAGTACATATAACTACTTCAGAAGAAAAAAATGTATATCTGCATCTCTTGTCAGCCATGAAAGCATGTTAAGTAACTTAGTTTATACTGACTTGTTTGTGCCGACTTTATCTCGGGGTGCGCAGTAGTAGTTGTTAAGTAGGATAAGATGACGACGACCGCACAAAATGGGCAGTGGAAGTGGAAATGAAACGCTATATAGTTTAGTTTATATGGGCCAAAGGAAATTCCTGATTATCTCCGCACTCAGGAAATCTTTATGAAGGAAAATCCTTCCCTGTCAAAGCATTACGGAGAGGACATTGGGTTACTTGCTACTGCCGCCGTTGCACATTTTCCGAAAAGGCGAACATTCCCTTAGTTCGGTTTTTTCTGTACTTTTTGGACGGGACTTTCCTTTCGGTTTTCGTGGTGACTGACACACTGTCTACAAGCAAGCGAACGACTGCTGCCTTTTCTCAACCTCTCTCTCTCTCTCTCTCTGCTTTGGCTGTTTGGCGAGAAAGAAAATGAAATTAAGCTGCCGGTTCCGCTCTCCGCGCTCAGAGACAGTTAAGTAAAAGTTATGGCACGAACTGTAGCAACTTTTTGTATATTTATTTGGATATCATCGTCATCCTCATCAGACTTGGCTAATATAACCTTGTGAAAACAAGGATTTCCTCATTAGCTTTGCGAAACATGGCTACCTTTTGCATTAGCAAGAGCCCCTGTAATTTTTTAGAGAAACATCTTGGGTAATTATATACATGGGAAAGGGGGAATTTTGCAACAGGATATATCCTGAAATATGCAGTTGCGTAAATAATTTTAGAAATGGACGACACGAAAGTAATAATTACTAAAAACTATAGTTTCTCTCGGGGAGCACACCTGCTCTCTCCTTCCTTCTTCCTCCTCCTCCGCCGTCTCCTCAGGCAGGAGACATTTTACGGGAGTGAGTGGGTTCCTCAGCTCATGCAGCCATAGAGCCATAAGAGATGCATAAACTTATAAAAAATTCACATTGACAAGCTCGTGGACTGAGAGGACATCACTATCTTGAGTATCTCGTATGAAATAGTCATGAGGTCGACGGCCGACATGGAGAAAATTTTATCAATTTATGGAGTTTGAGTGTGTTTTGTGTGGAGGGGACAGCCAGCGTGTTAAAGTATGCATAGATATATATATTCCAGGGGAAAAACTAATTTTCAAAGTTGCCAAAATAAAAGTTTTTCCGGGGATTTAATTACCGAAAAAGGTGATACTGGAAAATGTGCTGGCAAGTAAGTAAGTTTCTTCGCTGCTGCTGTGCTGTGCTGGACTGGATGGAATTGTGTTTCTCGACACAAAAAGTTGGATAATATGTGTATATGTAGGTAGGTAGTTTAGTTTCCCAACAAAAATCCCATTGTCGGTTGGACAACTCAATATATTTTTGTAATATGAAGCTCCAAGCTCCCTCCCTGACAACTTTAGTGGTCACACCATTTTATTTTTCGACTGTTGTAAAATGAGATCATTGGATGACTGTGTGAATTCTCAATATGGTAATGGCCACGGGAAAAGATATATTACGGTAATATTTTGAAGACGGGGAGAAAGTGTGTCCAACAGTTTCTCCTCGAAGGATTGAGAGTATCCAACTGGAAGGAAACCCATATAAATAGCAACTTCCCCATAAAACATTCTTCCTTTCCATTGCACTTCCACACTGCGAGGGAATACAAAAGGGGTAAAATGTATTCCGGAATAGTTATGTGCTGAATGATGCTGGTATGGATGGTGCTGGTATCGTACTATATACGTATATATATGCGAGTCGAGAATATTCCTCGGAACGGACGGAACTGACTCCAGCAAGTTTTTTTTTCCTCTCTCTCACTCACTCTCTCTCTCTCTCTCCTCTTTCCCTCTTTTTAGTGGAAATTGTTGGCGTGGTGGTGTTGGTGCTAACAAGTATTAAAGTAAGAGGAGTGTATGGAGTAGGGAAATGGGAAACCCGACTGAGAAAAAAAAACTATCATCGTTACACCACACACCGCACCACCATCACCATCACCACGTCCAACTTTTGCTTTGCAAATATAAAAGGGAAAAAGGGACGACAAGTCCGGGCTCTCCGTCTTTTTCCACACGGCTCATGCATTTATCATGAGACATGCCTATATTTATAGATATAAAACGGGGAAAATTGGAATTACGTAGGAACTACAAGTGTATATAGTTTCCTATCCCCCAGTCCCAGTAATACCGACGTGCTCGCTTCGTTCCAGCAACGTTCCTTACCGACCGACCAAAATATTTATCCAATGTCCTCACTCGCACACACTGCAGGGAAGGGTTTTGACTGTGTCGCCAAAATAAAAATCTCCACACACCTCTCTCCTCTCTCTCTCTTCTCTCAAAATGTTCCTTCGTTTTTTCTACCTTCGATACATCCCGGGGAAAACATGGAGATGTGGGCTGATACTACATCAAAGGGGAAAAATTGTTTCCTTTTGGGATTGCAAGATGTATATAGCACAGCTGAGGAGCAGAGAGTCTGAGAGAGAGAGATGTTGATTGTGTTCATCTCCATAATTTTGATACAACATGAACTTGTTCCGACCGAGGTGTTTCGCCTCAATTTGCTTTTCATTTTAGAAAAGGAAAGAAACAGCCTGCTCTATCGTTTTGTTGAAGTGTCGGCGAAAGATGAAAGATTAGTGGGGACTAGGAAATCATTATAATATAAATATATATAGCGTGCCTTAATAAACGATCCTTAAAGAATCCACATGTGGGCCGATGATATAGCTGAACAGCTAGCTTTTACGCTCTGAAGGAAAACCGACAAGAATGATAATTTTGGGAGGCATGTGAACTGATGATGCTGTTGTGAGTCTCTAATATTATCTATCCGCATTGACGGAGGCGATGATTGAGTGGTGCTTTACAAAGTAAATAGATAATCAGGATGGATCAACACTGGTTATTAATCAGAGAGGATGAAAGATGGGATGAGGCGATGCGGAACCTTTGCGAGTTGAACCTTCTTTGAGATGTATATTGAATGTGGGAAATTGGATATGACATGGGACTTACCTTGTTTGTCAACTATACGGCACTACATCGTGTACAGAACCTACGGTGTTGGATACGTAGGTGAAATAATATAATATAATTTGAGGGTTTAAATCATGCAGAATTTAATTCACGTCCTGCTCTCCTTGCACTTTTTCCCATAAACTGCATTCCCTCCGCAGTAGTTGCTGGTCGACTGCATAAATGATGATGAAATTGCGTTTTCACCAGTAATTAACAAAAACTTGCTAGTTGTCACTGTCAGCCCGTCCGTCCAACTGTGCCGAGCAGCTCCACATTAGCATTTTCTTCCGGAAGTTTTGTAGCTCCCCAAAGGTAAACACGTATAAATTCCACCTGGACAAAGAAAAAAAATTATTTTACCACATCCACTCTCTTCAACCTGGTGCGGTACGGTGCTCGTGTTTCCTTAAGGAGTTGGCTGATTTTGTAAATCGTTCCCAGTCATACAACTTGACTCTTCATCATCATATCCCCCTCTGCCTGAATCATTTCAGACATTTTTTTGAGAAGAGGACGACGGCGAGATTATTAGAGTGCCTGGAAAATATTTAATGGTCTCTCAAAAATACTCTAATGACTCCTTTTTGGTTATGGATCACACACGCCACCATTAATCCCTGTCCCAGTTTAATACGCGCATTAGACTAGTCAAGGTAGGCGAAGTCTCTGTAACTCTGAAAATGCAAGTTATTACGAAACATGACATTTAAACATTACTGAGCGGGCTAGAGAGAGAGAGCGAGAGACTCTCATAAATTCAGAGTGTGGGATGATGAAGGAGTCCCGAAGAAAACCTCATCTGGCAACACGTTTTTTATTGTACACACCTGGATCAAAATCATTTTAGAATATTCACCACAGAGAGAAGAGAGAGAAAGAGAGAGAGAGAGAGAGAGCATTAAGGCACCAAAATTTGTGAGAGAGATGATGAATCGTGCCTTATCTCAAGCAGGGAGAACCGGCGCCGCGACTACAACTATACAACACAACCTGATTACAAAATATTTTGCATGAGAATAAAATCCATGGTTTTGGGTTTAGGCTCCAACGGGAATATTCGGACAGAGCGGAATGAGGTTTTGTATTCGACAACACGACCGGCATCACTTTTCCTATTTACTTTTTCTCTAATGATACCGTCAAGAGGAGGGGAAAATAGATACACTTTCCTCCTCCGAAAACATTTATGTGGAAGCACAAAACCTCGGAGAGAAGAGCTCGGAGGATGGATAGAGGAATATAATATGGCATGCCACCGGTAAACGAAACCACAAAACCATGTCTTTTCTCTCGTTTGTTTGTGATCCTATATATGATGATCTCCTCTGAGAGATGATATGAGATAGGGAAAGAGTGAGAGTGAGTGAGTGAGTGAGGTTGGACTCACGTATAATTTTCGCTGGCAGCCGTAAACCTAAGTAGTGGCATGTGGGCTGGGGAGTCCTGACCATTTTCTCTGTAATTAACGCCAATGTTCCTATCTAAACATTTATGTGGAAGCACAAAACCTCGGAGAGAAGAGCTCGGAGGATGGATAGAGGAATATAATATGGCATACCACCGGTAAACGAAACCACGAAACCATGTCTTTTCTCTCGTTTGTTTGTGATCCTATATATGATGATCTCCTCTGAGAGATGATATGAGATAGGGCGAGAGTGTGAGTGAGTGAGTGAGTGAGGTTGGGCTCACGTATAATTTTCGCTGGCAGCCGTAAACCTAAGTAGTGGCATGTGGGCTGGGGAGTCCTGACCATTTTCTCTGTAATTAACGCCAATGTTCCTATCCAAATCTCACATTTAGTGGGCTATTTATGCCGAACATAACTCGCAATTAGTAATTTAAGCTACTATTTTCTCTATTGATTTACTGCCAGGCAGGCAGGCGAGCTATGCGAGAGAGAGAGAGAGAGATACTTCAAGTTGGGGAAATCTGTACACACCTTCCTTCGGTTTTGTTTAGGACGAGGATATGTAGGATGCGTTACATTGTTATTCTGTATAATTATATATTATAAAACTGCGTGGTTCGCTATGTGGAGTGGAGGAGAGGGAGAAGAGAACAATAAATTCTTGTTACAATCGTGGTCCGTATCACCGTAAATAAATTATGTTCTTGGATGGGCCAAGAAGAAGAAATGTGTCGAGGTGGAAATCTGAGGAGGAATATGTGGAGGAGAGGAGAGAAGAGGAAAGAGATCCGGTTGCCGGTTTCAGATTTGGAGTCAAACTACGCACTTCTTTTTTTTGAACATGTTGAGCTCACTCTTGGCGTGTTGGATGGAACACTAGAAACTAGTCCATATTGTTGGTGATAAACTTTTATTTTTAATTGTAAAATTAAAATATGTACAATTTTAACGTCATTAATTATACTAGTTTTTACCAGTAGGCACGATATTGGCATAGATTATCTTTATTCTTTGGCATGCTTTGTGTGACTATGATCTTAACCACTTTCAACACAGTTTCAACCCCAGGAATCCTTCCTATACCTTGTTAAATCCACCAAAATAGGGAATAAAAAATAAAGCTCACAGTTGGCTTTTAGAATTTCGTTAGCATTTTATTTTTCGCTGGCCAAATCACCTCCTTCTTTGTCTACACAGACAACAGTGAGATCATGATCATGCACAGCACAACCAGCCAGAGTCAGCATGATGCAAAACAATATCGAGACCTTTTGATCACCCCCATCTCCCTCATACATCACTTTTACTTACATCCAGAAACTCTCTTTTCTCTGCACTTTTTCCCCCAAACACCAAGGAGAATACAGAAAAAAGATTTTTTGGCGGATCCACATCCACCACGCGCGCGGCAGGTTTTTCCAATTGATCTTTTATGCAAACAAGCATAATACCAGCAAGAGCAAGAGCAAGGCTTTGTTTCTTAGAGAGAAAAATTGAATGTAGAAAACAGGCCTGCAAAGAAAGAAAAAAATGCAATAATCCAACAAGATAGTCATAATACACCACCGTCATGTAGCAGACCAACTTCTTGTGATCTCCAGACGAATTACTTTCTGCATAAAAATCCCTTTGTGTTCTCAACGAGCGATGAGAGTGGAGCGGGGAACTGAGCTCATATCAAGACGTCTTTTGGAATACAAGGGGGGAAAACGTTTTAATACCTTGTGCACACGGCATCAACTGACGGTTAATGAAAATTAATCAAACATTCTTTTCCACTAGCAGGGCATTTCTTCCAACCTGCTCAATCCTAAAATTCCCAAGAACGTTTTCATTCTATTCTCCTCATGCAACATTCATCGCGGGCTCTGAGATTTACGTCGGAAACAAACACCACCACCACCACCA
>JAANSN010004570.1:0-14677 GCA_036850665.1 Dicranocentrus wangi | reverse complement strand
GAGACGGTTAGCACCTTGAGGCGACCCCCCTCCCACAGCTTCCACACGAAACGGGGAAAGTAGAACATGCCGGCTTGGAAGAGCAGGTAGAAGCCGACCCACTGGTAGTACTTGTGCTCCAGTATTGTCGTCTTGTGGGAGGGGTGGTACTGACCGACGCCCGGCTGAAGGGTTGACTTTCCTGGGGGAAAACACCCGTTCAATGTTATCAAATAAATTCTTAAGAATGAAACCCATATGACACCATAATGTTTTTTTTGAAATTATTGAAATTTTAGGCTTTAAGAGGTTTAAGAGGAAAGAGGTTGGAAGGAGCTGAAAATGTTTTTTTATTATGCACGTGAATCTGTGTAACACTATAGGTTACGTTTTCATCAAAAGTGTTGTTCATATGCTAAAATGAAGGTGTTGTTCTTGACCACTTACCAACTTTCTTCGGGCTCAATAGCTCGTTGACGGTGAAGGTTGCATGAATCCAACAATCTGCACATTTCCCCATCAAACATATTGTTTACAGTCGGCAGAATTTCTTTAAAACTGACAGGTAATAAATGTGCATAAAATGACATATTGTTACACTTACAAGAGTCCACAGCCCGACCAAACTTGACATCATCTTTCCCCGTCAGACAATCAATTGGCTCGCCAAAGTGCTGTTTCGTCGAGATGAGAATGGTGAAGACGAGGAGCATGGACACGGTCACTTTGCAGTGGAGAATAAACACTCCATTCTCGATAATCACTTTATTCAGAGCGACCAGGGATTTGAGGGAGGAAAACACGTTGAACATGACTCGGGCGGATGGGGAACGGTGAGAATCCCAAAATATTCCTTATTGTCTTACAGACAGACACAATAAAACTGACCAACAATGTTTCCAAGCAGTCAAGCAAAGGCCACAGTAATTTTATTGCAAGTGGGGAGTCAGGAGGGAGGAACAAAAATGGAGTAAAAAATCGAAGTTGTATCTTTCTGCCAAAACGAACGCGAGATTTTATAATGTGGATTATTACTTGGAGTCCTGAGCAAATAATGCGACTCATCCTCATCCTGATCAACTATTCGATTCACAGTAATTGTTGTTGTGAAGAAATCTGTAGCATTTTTTTGGAATGCATGCATCCTCCTCCTCGAGAGCCTATATGGTTTATAGAACTCAGCGGTCCACTTCAGAATGTTTATTTACCTTAGTTGCTTTCCAGTTAGGAGAAAAACATGTGAACTGCGAGCTGGTTCCTTATTTCCAAGAGTTGATGAATGAATCAGGAGGAAGGATGGATGGATGTTGGGTTCGTGATTGTGGGAACGTGGATGAAATGAAACGATAAAAATAATTTTGCTTAATTATGATCGACTACGAAAGAATGATAGTTTGGGAGTAGGAAATGAAAAGATTTTTTTTATTAGTAATATCGTAATATTATAGTCTCTCAAGAACAAGAATGTGTTTTACTCATAATAATAATAACAAACTACTCAAAAACACTTTTTTTTCTTCTCGGGAAGTAGCAAAAACGCAAAAAGAACGACAACACATTGAGTGCTTTTTAATTATGACGCCAAGAGAGTTACATAGAATACTCCTAAATCACATACATACATGCAGAGAATGCGATGTTTTCTGTTAAAGGTACTTTTGCTTCTCAGCAGCTCTCTGGAAGATTGGGTCATCGGAGGAGGAGAGCCGGTGGACCAGCTCGCTCAAAAAGTCGCAGAAAGCGGAGGGACCCATGTTCTTCCCCATTTGGTAGAGGAGGAACCAGTCCCCGTAGTCCAGTTTCTGGTTGACTCTGCCCAGATTGTAGATTTCCTGTTTGGCCACGTAAAACTTTCGCTTGAGGAGCTCGTGGCGGATTTCAGGGATGAAGAAGGTGGTCACCCGGTAGAGAAGGGCGAGTCCGGACAAGCAAGCCAAGATGATGAACCAGACCCTGTTTCATCACAATTTAAAAAATCAGGTCAAAACCTAAAAGCAATAATTGGCAAAAAAATATTCGGAAATAAAGATTCCATTTCATTTCATTACCAAATGAGGGGGTAAAACTTTTCGTTGTAAATGTTGAGGGGGAGAATGCACAGATTATCAAAGCGAATGACATTCCCTGTCGGCCCGACCATGTGGAACATGCATTTCGTCACGGTTGGGAACGCAAGGGCCATGGGATCATTCCTGGTGAGCGGATTTCCTTGGGAGAACTGCATCAGCGAGAATCCGTACTGACTCAATGCCCGCCCCACAAACCGGTCCGTCAAGTCAATTTGCACGATCACATTGACAAAGTTTAAAACTTCACAAAAGGCGTAGTCCAGAGCCCAGCCGTCGTTGCTCCCCAGCGCCCGTTGGAAATAGTCGACAATCTGCTTTCGCTTCTTTGCCACTGCTTCCTCGTCCGCCCCGAGCTTGGAGCTCAGCTTGGACAGGGTTGCAATCCTCCCCTTTTCACGGTTCTTCCAAATGTATCTTGGAAGGTAGAAGGCAACCGCTTGGAAGAAGAGCACGAAGCAGACCCACTGGTAGTACTTGTGCACTCGGAGCTCGTCCCCTTCCTCCGTCGTTGCTACACCGGGGTGAGCTGCCGAAACTGGAAAATTAAGTACATTTTGCCGTTATTAGCGCCTATAATTTCTTTAGAAATTGAAAAACAGGCCGTTTAGAACCAAATAGAGAATCGCGGTTACTTTCATGAAGTCCTTCATTCGTCTTGTTGGGAATGGTGTGCGTTGAATGGATCCTGCAGACATTATTATTATTAATTTGTTTTAAAAATTACTTCATACTTCAAAACCAATAAGTTAGTTAACACTAACACCACTTACTTACCAGCAATAAGCATCAATCACCCTGTCTATTGTTTTATCGCTGACGCAGACAATCGGTTTTTTGACATACACCCCCATGGACACCAAAAAAGAGAGGATGAGAAGTCCCCCCGCTGTCACTTTGTGAAGGGTAAACACGACATTATCGATTCTCGCTTTCCGCTTGTAGCGAAGGAGGCTCGCCGCCCCTTTGACCAAATCCATGCTTTTGAAAACTTGGAAATTATAAAATATAATTCTTTCAAAAGAACTTTATTTTTAATGCTACGTTTCCAAAACTGCTAATAAAACATCATCAAGTCCAGCCCATCATAATATACAATATAGTGTGTATAATTTAGGTTATCACCTGGCGCTGCGTATAGATCACCTTANTTAGGTTATCACCTGGCGCTGCGTATAGATCACCTTACTTGCTTAATGCTCACCACCACCTTATCAGAGCTTATCAAGCCCGTTTCCTCTGCCAGACCCGGTTTCTCCCAAGCCACTTTCCCCCATGCCAGTTTTCTCCACTACCGACAAGGTTCCTCCAACCATGTTTCCACACAAACAACTCACTATATTTTCCAAGTTGTGTATCTATGAAATCGATTGCAATTCATTGATATGCATAGTCCAGTGGAGTGGATCACCATTATTAGAAAATGAAATGACTAACTCCATTTGTTCCGAAATCGGATAAATGCTTCTGTATCTGGATTTGCCTATATTTTCAACTCTTTGGCAATTTTGATATTATGCAACTCTAGGAATTCATACAGGATTGAAATCAAAGCAGTGGGATCGTTCCTTCCTACATACAAACAAACCACTATGGAAAAACTGACGATGAGTGAGTGAATTGTGAGGAAAATTGATTGAAGGAACCTTGCCTGGGGAAAACTGTTATGGGGGAAAGCGGTTTGGGGGGAATCAAACCGTTGGGGCGAAAGGGCCGGTGGTGCGGTGCCGCTATATCATATAAAAGCTAATAACGGGCATAATAGTTGATTACATGTGTATATTACAAGGTTATTCTATACAAGTTTAATAGAATTTACAACATATGTACATACATACATGGCATAAAACATGATATTTGAATGTATATAGATTAGATGAATTCATTCCATCGCATGCTCCTTATCATTCTCCTCAGAGTGCAGTCCGATTAAATAAGGTAAACAGGACTGCAAGCAGTGATTGACAGGGCAGGGAAATCTGAAGATATCATATAAATAATTGTACTCATCCGTACAGAAATACATGAAACATAGAGTTCCAACACAATACATTTGTGTTTCCTGTGCAAATAAGCCGGATTTAGATAATAAATGGTAATATCAAGGCATGTCTGTCATGTACCTACACAACAAACTGCAACAGAATTTCATCGATTTCAGTGCAGAATATCAAACTGGACGTTGACGAGTGTATTATCTGAAGGCAAAAGGCACAATTTTACCCAAAATGTGAGAGAAGATGTGAAGAATCAGCTAGTATGCCAGAATGAATGTAACTCGTGATGTAGGTTTGTCCATAGTCCATGATAAAAAGATGTGTAGTAGTGCTCCATGGAAAGGAAAACGAGCCCGTTTTACGATTTGTTATCGTTGTAGTAGATATTGTAAGGCGAATTAAAATTAGGTCAAATGCTAATGCTCTTCGGTAACGGTTAGATGTTACTTGGAGCACGAATTCCAAAATTGGATCATAAATACCTACTTACAATTAGTAAGAATATAATTGCTGCTCACAGACAACTGAATTTATTTTTGCTAGAGAGGTTCATTCTATTCTAGATGGTGCTTATCTAACCCTTTCGCCAAAAACTCGACAATTTTTGTTATTTCCCACGAATCCACTTTGTGATTCCCGCAGAGCTGGCAGAGGAGCATCCAGCTTCCAATTTTCATTTTGTCGCCCAACGTTTTTAGCTGGGAGTAAATGTCCTCTCCGTCCTGCAAGTGAATCCGGAGGATGCCTTTTCGAAACGAGGGGACCAGGAAAAGGATTCGGTAGGCAATGGCCAAAGCAGAAATTGATGCTAGGATGAGTAGCCAAATGCTATATAATCACAGAAAAGGTAAAAGATGTTCCATTCCATATCAAAATCTAGTAACGGATTGCTCAACATTATTTAGAAATTATATTGCAATTATTTACCAAATCAAAATGAAAATTTTCTCGTTGACTGCGTTGACAGGGAGGACGCACAAGGCTTCATAGTTTTGCACATTCCCACCCGGCCCGTAACTGTAAAATACGCACTTTGTCACTTTTGGAAACATTTGGTTGACGAGGTCGGAGCGTTCCGAGGGGCGAACTTCCTTCAGCAGCTGAAGGAAGTCGAGGCCGAGCGTCTGCAAGCCGTATCCGAAGAAGGCGTTCGTGAGGGCCAGCTGCAGTATGACGTTTACAAAGTTGAGTATTTCGCAGCCCAGGAGTTTGCAGTAATAGGGCCAGTGATGTCCGGATAACAGATAGAGAATTAAAGGATGTGTTTCCTCCTTCCCACTCCCACCACCACCTCCGCCGCCCCCATCAATCTCTTTCTGCTCATCCTCCTCCATTATTTTGCGAAATAGTTTTTTCTTCTCCTTGAGCATCATGAAAACCCGCTTCCCTTCCCACAACTCCCAAAAGCAGCGAGGCAGGTAAAAGGTTAGCGCCTGGAGTGCCAGCACAATGGCAACCCAGAGGTAGTACTGATGAAACCGGACGTTTTCATAATCCGCAGCGGATGGCTTGGGTGGTATGCCTGGATGAGGTGCAGGACCTACAAGACAAAACAAGACAGTTGTAATTTATTATTGTTGACCTCAACAGGCTGGATTTAATATTTAATCCATGTACTGTACTGCAACTACTGCTTACCTTCACCACTGTCGCCAACCCCGGAAATGGTATGAGTTGAATGGTAAAGACAGTAGTTGTCAATCACGTCCATCACAGAGCTGTCGGCGATGCAGTCGATGGGATCCATCACGTACATGCCGATTGTCACAAGGAGGCACCCGATGAAAAAGATCCAGCTAGTCACATGGTAGTGGAGGTAGAAGGCAAGATTGTCAATGAGAATTTTGTCTCGCTTGACTATCGAGGAGACAATGGCTGGGCCATGCTCTTCTGGATCGAAGACGGTGAATAACTTCATTATTAGTTAAAGAAGGAGCAGGTAGGTGCTTGTCACACTTAAGAAACCGAAAATAATGGCGAATTTTGTTTTCTGTTAGCTGATAACGCGTAGTATGCCTATATTATGCCAAGAAGTTCCAGGAAAAGCATTGACAATGGTGGTGGTGGTCGTCGTTTGCAGTTGCAGTTGAAAGGCACAACTTTCCATTTGCTTTTTTAGCGGAAGTTAAATGATCTTATCAGGTTGTTCTAATATAAATCCTTTTTAAATCACGAACACTTTTGACAGCTTTAATGAGTTAGGACTAATTGCGTGGTACAACAACGTATTGGTTGGGCGTCATAATAGGTTCTGCTAATTGTGTGTGAGTAAATGCATGGGAGCTGAGCAGCAACAAAGGCTAATGACGGAAAATAGATCGGATCGGCCTGATTGAGTGAGTGATGTAGTATCACATCACGAGTACACGCATCCTGTTTGTTTTGAGGGGATGAGATACAGATACGGAACATATTATTTGTTTTTTTACTACTGATAAGGATTTAATGAGATCATCGCAACACCATACTACCACTACAAATACAATACAGAAATTATTGGCAGTTGACCTATTGGAATCTAAAGCGTATAGCTTTTATTTAACTGTGAACTCATGGAATTAAAACAGAGCGTTCATTAAATCTAATTTCAAACTAATTCCAAGCATAATTAATAATAGTACAAATACACACTACGAATTAAAACTATATTCAAGTACAATATTTCACTTATGGAATCAAACAAAAAGCCATGAAAAAAATATTATTGGAAGTAGTAGTACCTCATGATTATTATTTGATTACTGTTTAAACCTGTTTAAACGGAACGGAAAAAGCCTCAAAAGTCTTCACAAAATCAAGTGAAGGAATCTGAAATATGGAACTACTTGAAATTCATAAAATTAAATGTTACTTTTTGAGTATCAGGTTTTATTACAGGGATCGTTGTCTTGCTTCCTAGTTTGAGGGAATGACTGAAATTAAACACAAATCACAAAAACCGTTTTATTATGATCAGCATACTTAAAATTCCAATTTAAATTGACACTCCAAACTAGCATAGCATAACTTATTCTTACTTGTACGCCCTTTCCGACACGTTTTGGAAGCTGTCAATACTATTCTCACTCAGTTCCAGTTGCTGAATCCGTTCCCTGGAATTTTAAATACGTGGTGTTATATATAATAGATTTCAGTCGAAAACAAAATTGACGTACTTGACCACACAACGCACCTCATGAAATACCGAGAAATGCCTGCCAGATAGAAGGCGACGTTTCTATGAACGCTTCTGCTCAGTGAGCCACTTGCAGATGCAGTACAGGGTGAGGTAGTTTACTTTGATCACATCTGGCACAACCTCGCAGCCAGGCTAAAAAATAGTGTCATTGGAGCAAACATTCATAAATAGAGATTGCATAATATTGCAACTGGAAAATTTGCAATTCAATCACTGAATTAAACATTTGCAAAATACCCGAAATACTCCTGATTTCATTAAAAGGTACGTAGTAAAAGCGTTCGGAGTCCACTTCCCCGTTGATAAACTATCCGACATCAAGTCCATAAAAACGTTCACAAGGAGTTCATCAACGGGTCGACGGGCGATAGCCTCGGTTCCCAAATAATCCGAAATGTGTAATGCCATGTTGACACAGTGCTGTTCAAATGTGTTCTCTGGATCCTACACGAAAATAGCAACAAATTGTATTAAAGACCCTTGTCTCATTGACTTGTTACAAATTGCTCAATAACATGGCATTTTTCATACAGATATATCGCTGAAGTACTGCTTCAAAACATCGTATGGGGAATCTTTGTCCAAAAGTTTATAATTCTGCACGGACGGATCAGTGAGAAATGTGTCAATTGCGCTCTGCTTCAACTAGAATATAAAAATTTAAAGTGAAATTGGGTGAATCACTTGGGTAAGCAGTTAGGTAACTTATAAGGTGGGTATGACGTACTTTTACGTCAGGTTCGGCTACATTGACACTTTCTTTGTTCTTCTGAACTGCTGATATCTTCATACACATTTGAGGTTTCAACATCATCGCCGCCCTCTCCTTCATCAGATTCCTCATCCTCTTCTTCGGTTCCGTCGTCGTCCCTAAAAACACAGAACTACTGGCACCACTTACAGTTTTAAAAAATAGGCATAAACTAAACAGGTAACTCACTCTATTATCACGTTAATTGACTTCAGAATGTTTGACACAAATTCTCCCCCTTCCGTCCCCAAGTTGTTGGAACTTAAGTTAACTTGTTCTAAATTAGCAAAGCTTCTCATTGCTTCTGCGACCTGTCGACCACTCGCCTTGGATATCTCATTTCCAGAAAAGTTCACTGTTGTAACCGAGCCACAGGCTTTGAGGGCATTAACAACTTGTATCACGCCGCTTCCCTTGAGGAGGCAATCGCTGAGGGACACCTCTTGTAAATTATTGAGTTCTGAGATGGCATTAGCAAGCTTCGTGATCCCCTCTCCGCGGATCGTGTTGTCATTTAAATTTAAAATCCGCATATTCCGGTTACGACGTATCCCTTCTGAAAGGGCGCCGATCCCCTCTTTGTAAATCCCGTTCTGAGGCATATGAATCTCTTCGAGGGTTTCCACTTCCTTGAAAAACTCAGCTAGACGCTTGGCGGCTTTGTTTTCTAATCGGTTACGCCCACACACAAAAACTTTTAGCTGGAACACCGGTCCTGCGGATTCCCTACTCATGTGGAGGCACTGCAACAATGATTCTGCCAGACTCTGGTTGGAATAAGCAAAAAAATATAAGTATAGGTAGATAAACAGGTTTTTTGATATTTAGCTAAAATCTAAAAACTTACTGAGCCACCTTCCGGACCGAATCCATTGTTATTTAAAATAAGTTCCTGGAGGGAGAAGCTACTTTTCGATTTGAAAAACGGGGCCAAGCCTACCATTCCGACTGGCCCTATGGCGTTGTCACTAAGATCCAACCGTTGGAGCTGGGTCCCCGCTAAATCCACTCCAGCAAATAGGAAATTCTGTAATATAACACAAAACATCACATTACTGTCAAATGTCAGTGGTTCCATGTTTAAGATAATAACATACAATAAATAAATTACTACTCACAAAAGCTTGTGGAATCTCATTTTTCAGTCTACCAGTGAACAAATCCTTCCAAAGCGCCGCCTCCAACTCAGGTTTACTCTCCAATGCCTTCCCAATCGCTTTTGCAGCGCTGACACCCAGTGTGTTCCCTTCCAGCTCTAAATATTTGAGGTTGGGACACTCGCTTATACGCTGAACCACATCGGCCACTGGACAAACACATAAAAAC
This sequence comes from Dicranocentrus wangi, assembly GCA_036850665.1. Classification (NCBI taxonomy): domain Eukaryota; kingdom Metazoa; phylum Arthropoda; class Collembola; order Entomobryomorpha; family Entomobryidae; genus Dicranocentrus; species Dicranocentrus wangi. The sequence goes on along the minus strand of JAANSN010004570.1, from coordinate 5,380 downwards.
AATTAAATTACATTTAAATTCTAAACAACTTCAAAGTGACAGTGCATTTTTTTTATAATAATAAAAAAAGAAAAAAGTTACCATCATCTTCAGTATCCCACTTATGCCCTTCCCTCGCCAGTGTCACCCCGAGGTCCTCACGGAGCCATTTTTCGAACTGATACCCCTCCGCCATTCCTCCTGCCTGATCCACTCTAAAATGCTAAAAAAAAAATAATTAAAAACAAAATAGTATCATCCTTCTGTACATTTTTGACACTAAAACACATTTTTTCACTCTTCACTAAAAATAAATTCACAACAGTAGAGCTTTAGCCAAAATTACATGAGAATCTTGATAGATTGGAGAGTGGTCCCCCACTTTAATTAAGTGTCCTCCTGTTAAATTGTTTTAACCAGAGTATTATTAAAAATTAATAATAAAAAGTGAAGCTGATTGTGAACTCTGGCTGCTGACTGCTGTGCTGTGCTGATGACGGTGGACGACAGATGAGGATGAGGATGAATGAATGAATGAATGCAGCCTCAACAAATCCAACAACAAAAAATAGGTACGTCTTCACTTCACTTTCATCCAGCAAATCTCCAATCTCCAATGTTCAATGCACTACTTGTTGGCCCGCATGCCGGGCTAGCCCGCTTTTTGGACCAGAATCTATGCCACCTCGAGCAGCATCATCACATCATTCACATCACTCACTGCAGAGCACAGAGCAGAGGTGTTGTGTTGTGTATTTTATAGGTGGATAAAGTAGTGTACTTTTTGAAAGCATGCGAAATTTAGCAACCACCTTGGGGCTCCTTTATTAGGAGGTGATCCGATTGTGGTGTGCTAATAAAGATACCGGCTCTTCTTTGTCTTAATATTTGGGTAAAAATGCCTTTTGTGCAGACACTACTTTACTACTCCGTCGGAGATATGAGCAGAAAAAAATGAGGCTAGTTGAACCTGATTTGGTTTGCAACAACGCTCAATATTTTTTTGTATGACTTTTCGTAGCTGTTGGTTTGGTTGGCTTGCGGGGAAGTATTGCTTGGATTTCGGAGATTCATTGCAAGTTGTCAATTCTAAAAGGATATTTTTATTCAAATTATTATGCAATTTCATTTTTACTTTGAAGAGGTGACAAGGATTAATAAAACACATGAAGCTACCTAGCTACCTGCTGACCCATTAATTATTACGACAATGGGAATTGGCTTTGGACCGCTGCTGCCCCTATTTATTTATCACACGAGCCCTGAACCCGAATCCCCTTCGACATTGAAAAGCAAGGAACATCATGGGTGGCACAATGAATCCCACCGCCTCCAGCAGCCAACGCAGGCATTCTAACAGGGACAATATCCCTTCCTGGGAAATTGGCTTTAAGGATAGCCTGCGCCTTTAGGTCAGCCACCGTGTCCCCGAATTTCGGTACAATCACCGCCCCATTGGCAATGTAAAAGTTGACGTAGGAAGACAAGAAGGCATCTCCATGCTTATCCTTAATTTTGCTATCATCGGGCTCGTGCATTTCTATGACTGTGAAGTTTCTTCCCTTCGCATCCGTCTCCCTGTCAAGCACCTCTTTCGCTTGTTCCGAAGACACGGACCACACATCATCCCCGGGAGGAAGGCCTTCAGTTGGCCTATTTAGTACTACAACCCCGGGCCGTACAAACCGAACGAGGCAATCTACATGAGCATCGGTGATATCCTCCCCAAAAACCCCTTTGAACCAGATCACCTTTTTCATTCCTGAAATGTTGTAATTATCAATTATCATTTAAATTCATGCCATCGTGACATTAGTAGTATGTCCAGATTTATACAGAATATTATTTTCTTTTAATTTTCCTCTTACCCAAAACTCTTTTAAGCTCCTTTTCAATTTCATCCCTGGTCTTGTTCGGGTTACGAATACTATTTACCAGTGAACTTTCCGTGACGAGGAGGGTCCCCTCTCCGTCCGTCTCAAGGGCTCCACCCTCCCCCACGATGAATGTCCGGATTTCCGGAATTCTCAACCTCTTCATTAGTATGTCTGCAACTTTGCTGTCCTTCGCGTGTATCTGCTTGTTTCCCCAGCCGTTAAAATTGAAATCGACCCCAGCAAGCTCCTTCTTGGCTCCTCGATATCCGAAAACTGGCAGTGTGTCCCGGGCCCAGAGGTCGTCCACCGGCATTTGAACGAGCTGAATATTTTTCTTTTTATTGATCATCTCTTCGGCAATTTCCAACTGGCCCGGGTTTACCAGCATTGTTACGTTCTCGTACTTGGAGATTGCTCGAGCAATTCTGGCAATGTCTTCACGGACCAACTCGAGATTATCCTCGTCCTCCCAAATCTTTGCTGAGGCAGGGAACACCATGAAAGTTCCATTGTGCCTATCCCATTCTGGAGGCATGTGGAAGATTAGTCCGCTGCTCTTTGCCATTCCTACACAGAAAATATATATAACTCACGATCAGCCCTGCTCTATGAGACATTAGCTAACACGGTTTAAATTTTAATTAAAATCCAGAATTCCTTTTACCAGAATTTATAAACAGCAGGCATGTGAGAACAATTACCATCGTCTGACAAACATTATAATTGGTGCACCCGCACCCCATGGTAGATCCAGAATGGATTTAAAATCCTTCCTGCCAACAAACCTTGCTGAAGCTAAAACAAATGTCAACTATGTAACAATATTAATAATTGAAATCTGGAATTTTATTTTGAAGGCATTTTTGTCTATTATGAATGGACGTGTATTTAGGGACTTTTTGTATTTTTTTAAATGGCTACTTTGCTTACGTAACAAAAAAATTATATCGACGAAATACTGGAGAAGAGATTTCGGTTCCAGGTTTCTTTGGTTGGGATTGTTGGGGTAGGTTGGCGTTGGTTCCTCCTTCCAATCTACTATATCGTATGAATTTACAATTCGAGGCAAAATGAGCATTTATATGAAACATGCTGACCTTCAAATTGAAGGCTTCAAATCAAATTTCACATTTTTACAAAAAAAAATCTCCAAGTCCAGACCTTTTAAATCGGATTATGAGTTGGTTTGGTAGGTATCCTGGCATCTCATTTGCATGCCCTACACATCCCTCTCAATTGTGAATCCCCTGCGTTTAGTAAATACTCATCTAAATTGATCTACTATCGACCACCACCAGCAATACCGGTGGAAGTTGCAGAACGCATCTACGTAACCACACTGCCAGTTTTGCAAACCAGGTCGCTTTAACGCGTAATATTTTCGTCAGCAAAATCCACGCCATTATTTTGTAATTTATGCAAAAACAATTGACAATGTTTTACGCTCCTGTTTGATAATATTCCACATGCCGAAAATTTGTAATTAATTAGGTTGCTCGCAGTTATATTGTGGTGTACTAAGAAACATGTTTTATCCACTAATGACACCTGTCAATATTTGCGTAATTGCCAAAATTCTTGTTATAGGAAAGACCACAACAGCAGGAGCAGGACCCAGAGATACTGAGTATTTCATACCACACAGCTACACGACAATTTGCAGAGCAACTTTTGGCAGCTTTGCTTTGTAATAATAACCCACGCTCAACGCTGTGGGATTTTGCTGTTCCAATTATGTTAGTTATATGTCAAATTGTGAAATTCTTGGAAAATGGATAAATTACATTACATTACAATAAATCTCTAGTTACCAATTGGGGAAATGGACGGATTACAGAATTTTCTGTAGAATTGCGGAAGCATCATAAAATCCCCCTGGATTACTGGATTTATGGCATAAATATTACGTGTTTTTGGCAACATATTTGTAGGTATAAATACTACGCATTAAGAATGCCACTCATCATTAAAATTTTGCAATTAGTCTAATATCAGACCAGACAGAGCAGAACAGTATTTCATTTAAACAGTCGGATAAATGATGACACGTTTAATTGAGTTGACGAGTGTGCTCCTATTCGTAGGAACGGTGTTCGTCCTCGAGACGGAAAGCCACGGAAGGTTCATGAAACCTCCAAATAGATCCTCCGTGTGGCGAGATCCTGCTTTCCAGAGCTACAATCCTCCCCGAAACTATGTACGTATCATTACTGCTCCTTCCTTATTGTGTTGCTTATTGTTATTACAAATTGTCAGAATTAACCTTGTCCGTTAAGAAAAGGTCGTTGATTTTTTAAATTATAAATTGAATTATTAACGGCAGAATGACAACGAACTTTTCTGTGGGTCGGTGCACCAGCGGGACAATCCTGGAAATGAATGTGGAGGTATGATCAAATCAATTAATTTTGAAATCAGATGAATCAGTTATCGGGGACAACCACCACAATTCCCTTTTCTGTTTTTTTTATAGTTTGCGGGGATCCACAGAACCAAAATGCTCCGCGAGACAACGAGGTGGGAGGGACCTGGTACAGAGGGATCATCACTGGAAAGTACACTGCTGGGCAGGTAACCCCAAGTCAGTGCCTAAATTCGCCTGTAATTCTAACTGTGTAAAAATGCAATATGCATATGATATTCTATTTCTTGTTGTGGTCATATTGTTGCTGAACCAGGTGATAGACGTTTCAGTGGAATTAACCCAGGCTCACAAGGGCTTCATGGAGTGGCGGTTGTGCACTGACTACAGGTATTCCCTTTTCTGTTTTTTTTATAGTTTGCGGGGATCCTCAGAACCAAAACGCTCCGCGAGACAACGAGGTGGGAGGGACCTGGTACAGAGGGATCATCACTGGAAAGTACACTGCTGGACAGGTAATCAAATCAGTGCCTAAATTCACCTGTAATTCTAACTGTAAAAATGCAATATGCATATGATATTCTATTTCTTGATGTGGTCATATTGTTGCTGAACCAGGTGATAGACGTTTCAGTGGAATTAACCCAGGCTCACAAGGGCTTCATGGAGTGGCGGTTGTGCACTGACTACAGGACAGAGACGCAGGAGTGCTTCAACAGGAACCTGCTGCAGAAGGCGGACGGTTCGGGAAGTCGCGTTCCCGTGACCAGCACTGGCTGGTACTACGCCAGTCTCCGTCTCCCTGCTGGCGTTACCTGCAGCCATTGCGTCATTCAGTGGAACTACAGGGCAGGTAAGGTGCTCCAATGCCTCGACGGCGTTGCCCATATTTTGGGGAAACAGTGGTCGAATGAAGGAAATAGGTTATTTATAAATTTATCATAATAACTATGCTGGTTGATTATTGATTGCTAATATAGGGAATAACTGGGGGCAATGTGAAGACGGGAGTGGAGCCGTTGGGTAGGATTAATTAATTAATTAATTACTTAATTGTATTTGTTTCTGTTGAATGATATGACGGTTTGCATTGATGCATTGCTTTTTGCTTGCTTTTAATTGAACCAGATGTGGACCACAGGAGACTTTCAGGGGATGCAGT
>JAANSN010004569.1:0-14681 GCA_036850665.1 Dicranocentrus wangi | reverse complement strand
TCAGGTTGAAATTTTATGCCTTTAAAGAGAACAGGTTACCATTCCTTGTCCGTGTCCGAGATAGCAATGCGGAACCAGTAGGGAGAATAATTTTCATGAGAGAATCTAAGGTAAAATGCAAAACAAACAAAACAATGCTTCGAAGAATGCTTTGATGCCATCATCATCAGCTACGCAGTGTGTGAGTTGACTTGACCCTTGACCCCTTGAATTTCTTAAAACGTGATATATAGCTAAGCCAGAAGGGGGATCAAATACCAGTCTGTAACCTTAACATCGTCCTGCCCGACCAAATCTTACCAGATGAACCATCAGCCCCACCGTCAATATCGTCCTCACCAAGACTGCCATTGCATACAAACCGATACAACATTAAAAATGTGGCTTACTCCAGCACCCCGAAGCAGAGTCTCCTCACCACCGTCGGCCCCGGCGAGATCCACAGGGCAGACTTGAAGATTTCCGATGTTGCCAACCTGCTGGGGAACGACTGGATCCCGCTCGCCCGCCACCTTGGAATCACTGAACCTGACGTTTCCATCATCGAAGCAGAGTACCCACAAAGTCCCCACCAGCAGGCGACAGTCATGCTCAGGCTGTGGATGCAACAGGCGGGAGAGCGTGCCACCGGGAATGCCCTGGAGAAGGCGCTCAATTCCATTGGTCGTGATGACATCGTCGCCAAATGCATCGGAAACATTGCCCCTGTGACAGACGCTTCCGAGAAGATCCTCGCACAAACCCATGTCGAGAGTGTGAAGACCATAGAGTCTCAAATCGTCGAACCAATCATTAAAGCGGAGAAGAGGAACCTGAGCCTTGATGTCAGCTACGACGAGCAGGATTTGATGAAGGTAAAGGTAAAGGTTTATACAACAATTTTCTACAACCCTATCATATATATCACTCTAGAATCCAAAAAGAGATCTTGATCAATCAATCAAATTGCTTGCTCTTTATTTATTTTAGGATTCCGAGTCGTTAGAGGAGCTAAATAGAGCAGAAGCATTCAAGATTAAGCAGCAAAAGATGAGTCCCACGGAGGAAAACGTGTTTGCCGAGTCCAAAAACATAATGACATCCTCGTACGAGCGAGAAGAGCAAAAGTACGTGGCCGAGGAGAAAGTATGCAGCAAAGGTAAGAAGACCCTCTTTCTCCTCCTCTTGTTCTTTTATTATTTATTTTTTTGCAATTCCCTTTGTAAGCCGTCCCTTCACGACGACGGCTCTACTCTGGACAGCCACATTTTAGCAGTAAAAAATATAAAAATATATATCAATCTAAGAGAATGTTCGGACGCTTTTTTTGATCACTGAGAAGCTCAAGCTCCGTAGTAGACATATAAACATATATATATGGCGAGATGAATCTCTTTATATTTAAACAGTACAAATATTATTGTGACCATGCCAGATGTTATGATGCTTGGTCTGCTTGACATACGTAACGTATATGTATCCACATTATGTATTTATTTATTTTGGGTTTTGTTTTTTGACAAACCAGCATTTATTATCTGTCTGCAAACATTGTTTGTTTTTTGTAACTAATCCATTAATTTATATAACATCAAAAAGAAACCTTTAAGTTGCATTGTCCTGCAGTACACGTAACGTAACGTAATATATACGTAAGTACCTGAAGAACGATGAGGTACTTGAGTTCCATGTTGTTATTGGCTTTATGTGCACTCTTACTCTTGTTATGAATCCGGTACAAAAAATAGAGCAAAAAAGTAATTAGTCAAGGTGGTATTTTGGAGAGTAAGATATGATATAAATGATGATGATGATGAGTTCAAGCCAAAACTAATCCTAAGCTATTGGCTGTGTCAATGTTAAGGACCAAGTTTTTAAATTTATTTTCCATTTTCCGTTATAATTTTTTGTACTACTACCCATTTTTTAATTCGTTCGAGCTATTGCATGCGAGAGCAAGTCACACTGATGGAAACCTCCGTGCAGTAGCCTTTCTTAATTGAATTTACTTTCATATCATTATACTTACAATGTCAGTAATCAATTCTGAATTACTGCATAATATTAGTGTTGCAAAAAAGAAAAGAAAAACCTGTACACTTCAAGAGACTCGGTGCGAAAGGGAAATCAGTGTTTGAGATCTATATAATATATGATTTTTTGCCTGTATTTTTGTGTGTACCCACCAGCAGCGCACTATATATATATTTTTGCAAGGCTGTTATTCACTCTGTATATGGCCAAACCAAAAAACGCGAGCTGCTCTTGTACGAGTTCTCATAGTTTTTGATTGAACAAATGTCTTTTTTCCGGTTGCCTATAAAGTCGTTACATATGTACCAAGTGATAATGCATACATTTTTTTCGTGTGTACTAGTCTTGTCGTCCTTATTCTGCCTTTTTGGTTTTTTGCAACTTTTTTCAAAGTAGCCTAAAAACATATTTTTTGTATGATACCATATTATTCCTAAAATATATTATTATATAGTATACAAATTATTAGCAAAAGAAATATTATATATTATCTTGCCTTGCTCGAGGTTTAGTAAACGAACGAAGACTTGCAAGTGTTCATATAAATATACCTATATTACGTACGTAGAGAAGAGATTCCTTTTTTCCCAGGGATATTTTTTTTCCGCTTAGCTCTCCTAAAATGGGAAACTAGGTTAAGACGAGTCAGTATTGTTCCAGAGCCCCGAAAGGATTCACAACCGAGAATAACCCCCCCTCCTACTACTTTTCCCCAGAGAGAGTAAAACAAAACCCTGGTGTGTGTCTGTGTGTGGTTGGTTGGTGCTGTGCGTAGTCTCTTGGAGAACTAAAACCAAAAATAATTAATAATTAAACTAATTTGTCACATATATATTGTTATATAAAGTCTTGTAATTTCAAGTCCAACACCTAAGGTAAGAGATATGTTAATTTTTCATTTCAGTCACAAAAACTTTGTCTTTGTAAATGGCGATCACTCAAAAAAAAAATAACTGAAAAAAATTGCACGGAGGTTTGCAACGCTTCGCGGAGGAATATATGGTATGAGTGTGTATATGGCTTCATTAGTGGAGTCAATAATTATAATTAGCGTAACAAACACATCCTATTATCTTGTAATGGACCTCTGAATCCATGTCGTTCTTGCGTTTTTCGTCGAGAAAGACATGGAGGATAGGAGGAGAGGATATTATTCCAGATGCATTTTCGTGGCACACACATTTAAATTACTATTATTTTGTTATTATTTATGAATGTGAGTGAAGGATGAGCGATTTTATGTTGGGAGAAGGGAGAATGATGATGGTGATGCTGAGATCAGCCTTGAATGTGTAAGTTTTTTTCGTTAAACCACCACCCTATTTTCCTTGCCCTGCGACACACTGCTTCTTACAAGTTACCCCTTCATCCCCATTTTTCCCCTCTTTTCTTAATTTACTATTTCATTATTATTAGTCCGTACCATGTTTTAGTACTTTCTTGGTGTACGTTCCCAGTTTTTCGTATTTCTTATTACTAAACACTATACTATACATCCACTCATCATTGAATGCAAAAACGAAGGTGAAAGGGTTTTTTTAGAGCCTTTTTATTATATTTAGCCACAGCCGCAGTAGCAGAGTTCACTCATATATGCTCATCATCACCACTCTGCAATAAAATAGAATTACTGCAAAAAATGTCTTGAACAAAAATGATTTTTTCTTTCAATTTCTTTTTACACCCAGCAGCTCTAATATATATCGAGAAAAAACAAATTACTGATCGATTATGTTAGTATCAATAATCTACCTCTTCTTGGCTTAGTTGTTGGCAGTTCACTCATTCATTATACACTTAATATTCTAAAAATATTAGAATAATTAAAAGAATGAACCAAAATCAAATCACGCGTTCCAATTCCCAGCAGCAGCAGCAATCAAATCTAAAAAAAAAGCATTATTATTGTAAAAACTGGCTGCATTCTTTTTTATATTAATTTAAAATGATTCAACCAACACCACTTTTTACAATCTAACAGAGAATGTGAACTTGTGCCTCTTGCATATTATAATATTTTTTTTTATCTTGTAATAATTTTTTAATCTTTTTTTATGTCTTGCATTATATATATCTTATTATTATATCTTGCTTGCTGTTTCCGCCGTATTACTACTATACAACTATATAGAAGGACTAAAAAAAAACCAAAAAAAAAATATATGAGTTGTTGTTGTTGTTGCCTGTCTCTCTCTCTCTCTCAATCTCAATATCTCAATATCTCAATCTCTTTTAAAAACTACTACAACTCACACTACCTCACGCTCGAAAGAAGAAGGATGATGAGATGAGTCTCCAAAAAAGATTCGTCGATTCGTGTGTTAACTTGTTAGCATCAAAACCTTTTTCCATATTATGATTTCACAGTCCACTGGGATGGCCCAGGGGACCGAGAGACGAAAGCAGTGGATCGTTCTAAGTCCGAGGATTCGGTGGGGACGCCGGAAAAAACAAAGACTGACAAGGAAGAGACAGAGAGTCAAAGTGCCTATTATGACACTGGTATTAGCATGACATTGACCCGAGATAGGGAGCCCATCATGAGCGACACTGAGGGGGAAGTCTCTGACTTTAGCTTAACCTCCCCCAAGAGGGAAACAGGCAGGTTTACTGTGACCCGGTCGTTTGACGACATGAGTGGTGCTGACACACTGACTGTTGAGGCAGAGGACGCTACTCCTGACGTGTCCATGTGCCAGGTCCCTAGTCCCGTAGAGTCTAACGTTACCATTACAGCTGAGCCGGCGGCGATGGTAGGGATAATAGAGCTGGAGTTTGAGAGGGAGGCGGAGGTCGTCACCCCGCCGGGCGGAACGACGGTGGACAAGGCGTGTAGCCCCGTCCAGTCTGCAAGGCCGGAGACTCAGGAGCGCTCCCAGCAAATGAGCGGCATGAGTGAGGGGGTGGAGATTGGGGTGGGCACGAGTCCCCAAGAGAGCGCCCACAAGGACGTGCTCACCCAGCTCCACAACTTGACAAAGCTTCCAATCGGAGACGACGAGATTTACAAGACTTTGCAAAAGAAGGCGGCGGATGAGAAGGAGGATCGGACTAAGACTACGACTGCTTCCACCAAGGAAGATATTAAGGAGGTGGTGAAGGAAAAGGAGGATGTGGTCAGGTCGGAGGGGATTGATGTGCCCCACCACCCGGTGACCAAGGGGAGTTTGTCGGAGGCGAGTCCCCCGATCGTGGAACAGCTCCCGGGCTCTGTGGACGACGAGGAAATGCAGTTTGACTTGAGCATGGAGGACGAGCCTCCAACTCCAGCTTCTGCTGGAGCTCCAACTACTCAAGATAAGTTGTCGTCTATGGAGGAGACGGAAGTGTTTATCGACACCTCAAGCTCTGGCAGGACCAGAGAGGAGCATCGGACCACGACCACGACCACCACGACAACGGTCGTGAGTTCCGACGACGGCAAGTCGTTTACCGTATCAAAGACGTCGGTGACGGAGGAGGTGAGCCCGCCGAGGGAAACGCAAACCTTTGCCACGGCTGAGAGGATGAAGATTGAGCGAGGGGGAGTTGGACTACCTGAGAGAAAAGTACTCACAGTTGTAGAAGAAAAGACTGAGAAGACGGCGGCGGGGGAGAAGGCGTTGGTGGCCAAGGAAATTTCGTCAGTTTCACAGAAAATTGATGAGAAAAGTACACCCGAGCAGGTTGCTCCACCAGAAGAACCCAAGAAGGCCCCTGTTCAAGAGGGAGAGAAGAAAGTTGTCAGAATTGACACTAAAGTGGTCAAGTCTCTTCCACAGTCGGAGAAAAAAGACATTCCAGAGAAACCTCCAAAGGGCGGGATTGCAACAGTCAAAGGGGCTGCTCCTCCTACTCCTGCCGCCGAAGTGGCAAAGACAAAAGAGGGAACTCAACAAATTACTACTACTGAAATTACGACAATTACAACGGAAAAACAACACTCATTATTATCCACCGAAAAGGAACTAGAATTGATTGAAGCGTCAAAAGGAGGAGGAGGAGGAGGGGAGAGCAAGGTGGTGGAGGAGGAGGAACTCATCTCCACCTCGGAATAGTCCACCCACCGTCTTTGAAACCAAAGAGCTGGACATTTCCCAGTCGGAGGAGGAGCCAAAATCCGATGAAAGCAAGGACGAAAGTAGTTTGACGACGACAAGCAAGCTGAAATCCGAGGAGGAGAGGATCACACTGGACACTAAGCTGACGGAAAAGGAAAAGGCGAAATCCATTGAGGAGCTGCTTGAGCTTAAAGGGGAGTCGCTGGAGGAGGAGGTTCAAATTGTGAAGGAGGTGGTGGTGGGGAAAAGGAAACAAGTTGAAGTTGTTGATTTGACCAAAGGGGAAGACGATGAAAAGGATTCAAAGGCAAAGAAGCCTGTGACGCCACCCAAAAAGGTGGATACCACCGTAGCCCCTCCCTCTGCCCTTGTTTACAAAAATCAAGGAGGAAATCGTGGAACAGGAAATTGTCAAAGTGGAAGCTTCCGAAGTTCAAGGGGGCTCCTCGGATCTGGTCAAAAAGGCTTCGAAACATGAGCGGCTGGACATTCTCCAAATCACCTCGGGAGCGGATAAAGTCGCCAAAGACGTGAAAGACGAAATTGAGGAAATCACCTCGAAAACGGCTCAGGGGGCCGTCAAGGAGAAAGCAGACATTGAAGGGCTTACCTCAGTAGCGCAGCAGGTGGCGGAAAAGGGCCGCTCGGAATTTGACGACATTGCCGACTCGCGGGAAAAGGAGTTGAGGGCGATGGAGGAGGAAATTATTGAAATTACTTCAAAGTCTGAGGCCGTCTCCAAGCAGGTGGAGAAGGAGATTAGTGCCGTGACGTCCGAGGCGGACAAGGTTCGGAGGGACTCGCTAAAGGTCCACCCGGAAGCGCCTGTAATCATGAAGACTACTATACCGGAAAGTATGGAACTGCCCAAAGTGGACGATAAACTTGTCGGAGGGGAGGAAGTGGTTGCAAAAAGTGAGAAGACATTAGGTGAAGAAATGAAAAAGGTGGACGACGTCCAGAAAATTGAAAAAGAGACGTCAGGTATGGAACTCACCACAGGTAAACATCCTGCCGCAACGCTAGTTAGCAAAATAGTTGAGAAACCTACATCAGAAGCAATGTCTGTTACACAGCAGACATTTGATCGGAGGGGAGGAAGTGGTTGCAAAAAGTGAGAAGACATTAGGTGAAGAAATGAAAAAGGTGGACGACGTCCAGAAAATTGGAAAAGACACAGGTAAAGAAATTCCTACAGATAAGTTTAGCTCGCGAACATTGGTTAGCGAAATAGTGGAGAAAACTGCATCTGAAGCGATGTCTGTTACACAGCAGACATTTGAAATAATCAAAGACCAAGACGTCTGATAAACCTAAAGAGGAGTCAAAGATGGCGGCCGAGAAAATGACTGAAAAACTAGTCGACTCAACGACGACAAAGAAAGTGTCAGAGGAGATCTCGTCTCAGCTGCTCCCTGAGGCTGTACTACTAACCACTTCAAAAATAGAATCCAAGTCGACTTCTGGACAGGATTTTTCCGAGAAAAAGACGGTCACAACAACGCGCACCGTCAGCGAGCCAGAAATTAGCTCCAAGACAGCAGTGAGCACGGAATACGTGATCCACGAGTCGCGCAGCCTCGAGTCGGACTTCCCTGGAAGTAAGCTTGAGTCCAAAATCAAAAAATCTGGGGAAATCCTAGACTTCCAGTCCCTCCTGGAAGAAGATAAAGAGGAGGAGGAGGCGAAGAAGCCGGCAAAGCCGCCCCGGGATATCAAAGAGGAGAAGAAGGGGGAGGCAACGTTCCTCGACGAGGATGGCAAGGCTGCGGCCGCCCGCGCAGAAAAGTTGAGACAGTTGGTCGAGGAGGAGGCTAAAAAGGAGGCGGATACAGAGTCAGCAGACATGCTGGGCCGGATAACGGAGGAGGTGGAAGAGGTTGAAGTGGTGGTGACAACTTCTTCAAGTTCAAGCTCAAGCCTCCAACTGGGGAAAATGGAAAAGCTGAGGAGGGTCAGCTTTGATGTGGTGGAAGACGTCGAAGAGAAAATTGTCAAAGCTCTCTCTCCAGAGACACCACCAGAATTGTTGAAGGCACCGGAAGAGCAGAAGAAAGGAGCACAGGCGGAGCCTTCCAAAAAGGAGGAACCATCATCACTACCGGAAAAAGTAATTAAAAAAGTGGAAAAAGAGTCTGAGAAAGTCATTATGGATACTACTGATTCGGCCACAGCCGGAGTCATTTCCAAAGTTTCAGCAATTACGGAGCAAGTGGTATCATCCCAATTTTTGGAGAGTATTAGCAAACCGGACGAAAAGCAAAAGGGGGCGAAACCATTACAAAGTGCTCCACCTGCGGATAAACCATCCGCAACTGAACCAGCAAAACTAGCAGCTAAAGACGATAAACAAGAAACAGAACCGGAAATGAAGGAGAAAGTTGATATCAAGAGCCAGGACATTCCAGCTCATCTCATCCAAGAAGCAGAGCGCGTTGAAAAGGCAGAGCTACTCCGGGAAGCCGTGAGCACCGAGAAGACGGAGGAACTAGTTCAGTACAAGCCATCCGCCCCTCCGGCATTCATCCAAGAAAAGCTGGACGACCAGCCCGGGTTCAGCATTGCCGGATTCCGGTCCGACGTGTCCAAAACGGTGGCTGCCCAACAGGCAGAAATGAAGCAAGCTCTGGAGAAGTCCATGGGGGTTAAATTTGGAGAGTTTTCGTCGTCAAGGGTGGTCGAGGAGGGTAAATCAATGTCTGCTGAGCCGGTGGTGAAACGCTTTGAGGAGGTGAAAACATTTGAGACGCCAGAGGGTGGACAGGTCACAAAGGAAGTGAAGATAACTGTAACGCAGCAATCCTCCTCCTCTGAGGTTGTCAGCGTACCACCAAAATCGACTGTGGCGTCGACTGCAGAGTCGAGTCGCGGAGTAGTGGAAAATTTATCAAAATCTCTTGGAATGACAATCCCAGCCTCCAAGGCGGAACCGTCACGGAGTGAAACCACGGTTGTGAAAACTGACGACGGCGGAGTCACGACGCGCACCGTAACCTCGGAAATCAGTAGAGACGACTCTGGCTCAGGGCTAAGCTCACGTTCCGTGGTGACCACAACCACAACGACAACTTCCGGTCCCGAGCGGATATTCACAGAAGGAGGGGAAAGGATCTCTGAGGTGATTACCAAAACGGTGACCTCCACCGTTCAAAAGGGAGAGCCTGAAATTAAGAAGGTGGAACAACAAGTTATGAAATCATCAGCTGCTGTGATCCCCCAAGAAAAATCTCAAGTTGTTCAGGAGGCTAGGGAGATGGTGGCGAAAGAGAGTGGCGGGAAATCAAAAGCGGAAGCCATTCTGGAAAAGTCGTCGCTCATCTCGGGAATTGGCGGGATTGCCATGGGGGTGGCTGCCGGGATTGCGACAAAGTTGTCTTCTTCTGCTGACGACCAGGAAAAGTCGCGGGGAGACGAGTCGTTGGGCACCGATGACACGTCTTCTGGCTCCCCCAAGGAGTACGGGACCCTTCCCAGTTTGGCGGAGAGATTCAAGGAATCCGAAGGGGCAGGGATCATGGAGGAAAGTTTGCCGGAGGATTTGCTCTCGTTAGAGCTGGATCAGGGGGGCCAGTCCTCCTCCTCCGTTTCGGAGAGTATCCCGGTGGAGGAGGTAGTAACCCTTGAGAAGGGGGTGCAAAAGGCGGTGGTGGTGGAAGCAATCCCAAAGCTACCTTCACCAGAACAGCCCCCCGCTTCCACACTCAAAATTGACGACAGGTCTTATGAAGACGTGGCCTCCGATCTAGAGTCCCAGTTGGCAGAATTTGAAATCCAAGAGAAGAGCAAAGCGTCGGCCGAGCTCTCGATCTCCTCCTCCTCCAAAAAGAGCATTCGCATGCCAGAAACACTTTTCCACGTGGAGGAAACGGTGAAATCGAAAATTGAGGCGGATTCCCATGTCACCGCTGCAAAAACGTGGAAGCCGGATGATGACGACGTTGTTGTTGTTGAAACCAAAGTGGAGACATCAGTTGAAGAAGAGAAAGTCGTTGACGCTGAAGCTGAAATGGTCGAAGAGGTTTCCATCATTTCCAAACCCAAGGTATCTGCGGATGTGCACGCAATTCCAAAACTTCAAACCGAGTCGTCGTCAGTTGAGCAGCCCAAGACGACAAAGAAAATTGATGAACGGTCAGCGGAGGAGGTCGCCTCATTGCTGGAAGCAGAAATGTTTGAATTCGAGTCTGAGCTTCAGGCCGTGGTTCAGCCGGTGGTCACAAAGAAAACAATTCGAATGCCCGAGAGCGTTTTCCACGTGGAGGAAACGGTGAAGAGCAAAATTGAGTCGGATTCGCACATCACATGCGTGAAGACTTGGCAGTTGGATGAGGATGACAAGGTGGCGGAGAAAGTTGAAAGTAGTTCATCATCTGCCACCACCTCTACTACTACAGACAAGGTGGTAACATCTGAAGTGAAAGCAGAGGATGAAACGGTTGTGGAGCAGCCCAAGCCAACTGAGCGAATTGAAGAGTCTTCTGATGACACCACAGGGAAATCCAAAGATGCAGCTTCAATCAGCCTCGAAATTGGGGATAAGGTGGTAACAATATCTCAATTCACCAGCGAGGAAAAATCCAAGGTGATCTCGGTTGACGTCACAGGGAAACAGGAGGCGGATGATGACATTTCAAAATCGGCTGTAACCCAAGTTGTGACGACGGAGTCACAGGCAGAGAAAAAAATGTCAGAAGAGGGAAAAATATCCGGTGAGTCAGTCAAGTCCCCTGAACCAGTAATAGAAGAACTAGTATCGATTTCAAAAGTGACCGAATCAAAGGCGGCGGCCCCTCTCAGCAGGGACTCGATTGAAACGGAAATCATCCTCTCCTCCTCCACCACCGTAAAAGAATCCATGAGCTCCGTTTCCTCTCTGGAAACCCAATCCGAGCTCCTCTCGGGTTCCGCCTTGGAAGAGGAGATTGCCCGGCTGGAGCGAGAAGTGTTTGAAGCCGCTGAGCTCAAAGCCTCTCCGAAAAAGAGCGTTCCAGAGACGAAATACGTGGAGCACGTGGCCCACGATAAGCCGCACATGACGGAGCATTCCCTGGAAACGATATCGGAGAAGCCCAACATTCTCCTCTTCCAGGACCAATTCATTCACATGGCGCAAGGGGGAGAGGGTGGCGAAGAAGGTGGGGAGAAGTCTAAACCCGCCGGAGTGTCATCATCATCAACTCCCCCCACTTCCAAGTCACCCAGTGAGGAGCTGCCGCTCCCCGCCTTCAAAGTGGATAGCGTGAAATCCATCCCGGCTGAAATCCTAGAAGGTGGTGGCAAGGGTGGAGGGGATGAGACGTCAAGTCTTCACTCTGACATTGTGGAGACCGCCTCCATATCCAGTTCCTCCTCTGCTGTGACAACAATACTCGAAAAGTCGGAGAGCCCGCTCACCGGCAGCGACTCAGAGTTGAGCAAAAAGCAAGAGTCGTCCAAGGTGGTGACGACGGTGGTGCAGCAGACGACGGGTGGTGGTGGTGGAGAACCGATGAGTTCATCATCAGAATCGATTGTCATCAAGTCGTCGACCACCACCATTTCCGAAGCCAAACCGGGCCCATCAGACTCCAGCAAACCGTTGGATGCTGCCAGTCCACCTTCCACCAAAACGCCTGAGAAGTCGGAAAGAAAGAAGCCAGATCAGCTAATGAAAGACGTGGAAAAGTTTGTGGATGAAGCAAGGGAGGCAGCTCTTCAAATCAAAAAGGAGGTGAAAATGCTCCGGCCTGACCTCACCCCGACCCCAACAGATCAAGCCATGACGCCCGTGCTCAAGGCAATGCTGGGCATTACTGAAGGTGGGATTTTTGACGACGACAAGCTGGAAACGGTGCACGAGGCAGCAGAGGATAAAGCTCTGGACGACACGGGATCCTCCTCCACCGGGAGCAAAAGCCCACCGCAGCAGGATAAACTACTCGACTCCACTCAAGGAGACAATAATAAGTCTCCCTCAAAGCAGGCGGAGATTGTCCCGGCGACACTATCGCAGAAGCAGGTCCTCACCACCGAGGCAGTCGAAGAGTTTCACATTCCCACGGACCAAAGTCAAGTAGTGGCCTCGGTGGCGGAAGAGGTGCTGGCAAAAGGGACGGCCACTGAAGTGCGGAGCGAAAGCTTTCGCAAGACCATGTACTTCAAGGAGTACTCGCCCCGCCCGGAAGTGACAAAGACAGAGGATATCAAACCGGGAGCTACAACCCCACCTCCGAGCACCACCACCTTCAAGCCAAAGTCTCCCGTGGTGGAGCACAAGGTGGCGACTCACGAATCCTTTGTCCGGGAATTCAAGGTGTCTTTCGAGCGAGGAGCGTCAGAGGCTGTGAAGCGCGTGTCGCCGACCAGCGACCGGGAACCGAGATTTTCCCCCAAAGAGCCGCTTTCCCCGACGGAACGACGATCATCTCCAAAAGGGAGTAGTAGTACACCCTCCCCCACCGAGCGAAGATCTCCCAGAGGACCCCTTTCCCCCACGGAAAGGAGATCCCCGAAAATAGCCCCGCTGTCCCCCAAAGAGCGCAAGTTTCCAACGGAGACCTTCATCCCGACCATGTCTGTCCGGGGGCTGAGCTCTCCCCCGAGAAAACCATCGACGACGATCACCACCCCACCCACCTCCCCCTCCGAAGACGCCCAGCAGTACTCGCCGAAAGAGGCCAAGGACGTTGATCAAAAGGAGGTGGACACGAGGGAGGGGGAGGAGGAGGAGGAGGTGGCAGAGGCAAAACAAGTAGAGCTGTCGTCCTCAACTTCTCTAGAGTCAGCCGCAAAGGCTGACACTAGCGTAGAAGGGAGGAAGGACGCCGCACTGGTATTCATAGGAGCCTCATCTACCGCAGCAGCAGCTACCCTGCTTACCGCTAGCAGCCTAGCCCAACCCCAAGCGGTGGTCACCGCCAAGGCCGCCACCTCAGTGGTGGTTGCGGCGGCGAGCCCGGAGGGGGTGGCCACCGCCACGGCAAAGTCCCCCCTGACAACTTATGCACCCGAGCAGATTGTTCAATACTCTCCCCAACACATTCTCGAAAATGTGGCTGAGCGGAGGGACTCTGAGGAACAACGGTTGGCTGCAACAGTGCATACCGCCACGGAATCGCTTGTTAGTACCACTAGCAATATCACTAGTACCACCAAGACCACCTCGTCATCAGCATCATCATCAACCACCGTGCTATTACAATCCGCGTTGTCGACTTCCCAGCTGGAGCAGTACGAGAGTGCAGTTATTGAGCGACGCTCTTTGGAGCTGCAGGAGGTCGGAGGGCGTCGCTCCTCCGCAGACCAAACTGCGCTCGAAATAAAAAAGTCCAAGCAGCGACTCTTTGGACCGACGAAGCTGACCACGAAAAAGTCGACACCCTTTCGCTATTCTGTACCCGACCTGGAATACCAGATTCACTACGCTGAAATGCCTCGCCCGCGCTCCGCCCCGGCAATCATCACGTCCGAGGTTTTCGTCAAGACGTTGGACTTCGTGTACTCGCAAAAGGGGCAAGTTCACGAGTCCAGCTTCAGCTATATCGAAGGGACGCCCATGCTTATCGGCTCGTCTACAGAGGAGAGCTCTGCCGGTCAGAGCCGCACTCACACCACCCAATCATCATCAGTGAGTGGGGGGCTGAGTCCACCCAGCTCCAAGGGCTCTGAACACTCTGGAAGCGGGGTTTCAGCCGGGGAGCCGGGGGTCAGCGACATGAGGATCTCCTCCTCGCCGGGCTCCTCCGGACCGGAAATTCCTCGCAGCGCCGAGATCTCATCAGAAGCGTCATCCGTCAAGTCCGACTCTTCGTCGCAAAAGCAGCAACTTTCCCCCAGCGGGGGAAAACTCTCAGACGAGGGGAGCGAGTCAATCAGTAGAGCCTCTTCAGTCTCTGGCGGCTCCGTCGACTCCCCGCACCTCCTCCAAAGGAGTCACTCTCACAGTCAGCAGAGCAGCTACTCGGGAGGGTCTGGAGTGCCCTCCAGCTACGCCTCTCCGGCCGTTGGCTCCGCGCCAATGTCAATCTCCTCCTCGTCCGCGCACTCCGAACATTCCTCGCAGAGTGGGAGCAAGCGGAGCTCTCGCTCCGGCTCCGAAGCCTCCTCCAAGTCGGTCTCTCTCAAACTATCCTCCCAATCAGCATCAGGCTCGTCGTCGTCGAGCAATAAATCCGCCTCTAGCAAATCTCATTCCAGCTCTAGCTCGATAACCTCAGTAACTCATTCCTCTCCTAGCAAGGGCTCTAGTGTGACGTCTGAGGAAGGTAGTGGGGGCATGGCAGGGGGTGGTAGTGGTGGTGGTGGGGTAGCAGGTGGGTCAATGGGCTCAGGGACACAGTCACGATCCTCTTTGGCATCTTCACCAATCTCAATCTCTGGGTCGGAGTCAAGAACGTCGGAGTCGACAGAGTTACAAATCACTAGGTTGTCTCCGCCACGAGTAGATTCCAGTGGGCAATACCCCACTGTTGTTGAGACACTTTCACCCTTCATCCAATTCACTTACTCCGTGAAAGGTAATTGATAATCAAAAAAAAATCATAATCAAAATTTAAGAAAAAAAAATCATCAAAAATTTCAAACAAAAAAAAAAATTGGTTGAGAACTCTAAGTTTTTGTTTTTTTTAAGTTTCCAAGTTGTTTATCATT
>JAANSN010004568.1:0-14683 GCA_036850665.1 Dicranocentrus wangi | reverse complement strand
TTTTTCATCTCCAATTTGGGAATTAAATACACACTCGCTGTGTTTGCCACTGTCAAACATGGTTTTCTTGAAATTTTCAAGAATTTGGAGCGTACGGGGTTTGTTCCAGAGTTCCAGTGGTTTATTTATCTAGACTGGAACGAAACGAAAGGACTGTGCTTCATGGGGTAAAAATTCGCATAAAAAATTATTCACAAAAAGATGTGTAGTATAATGCATATGAATTAGCCCATATCGCAAATGATCTTGCAAGAAGCATATATAATAATGAATGAAATGAAAATTGTTTAGGATTGGAACGAGGAGGAGGAGGAGGAGAAGGGGAGACAATGCAAAACTTCATTTCTTTTTCCTTCTCCCATATAATTACATTTATATTGCTCTTTGAAATGGGCTTCCCTCTCCAAACGTCTTGTTCCAGAAGAATGCTATTTTGGAATGCATAAAATTCCAAAAGACATTCCAAGATTATTTTTTCACAACTTTCATTCATATACTACTCTACTACTACTGGAGAAGCCATTTCTTTTCATGCTTTCCTTTCCATATATATATATAGCTTTTGCTGATATAAGTTCATTCCAGTAAATCCTCCGTCGAAACCGGAGAAAACAATAACGTAATTTTTCAGCAACTTGACTTGCTTGCGGAAAGGCAGTTATTGTCATTTTATGGAATAAAATATTGAATTTTTGCTCTCGACAAAACCTACTCCTCTAACAACATGCTTTTTGTTCTTGTCTTCCGTTTTCATCTTGCTGCCGCCGCCATACCACCACCACCGCCCAGCCCTGAGCATTATTATTACATGCTATATCATAATAAAATATAAAAAAGCGAAACACAAGCATCCTTTTTATGAGCTCTGTTAGCTTCCTGTGTCTACTGTCATTTTGTGTGAAAATTTTGAGCTTCCTCTCACGACGACGACGAGTTATGAGAGAGATGCCTATGGTCGCGGAACTAGTGTTTTCCCTTTCTCTCTGGTCCTGGTCGGTTGGGAGGGTGGGCGGCGGGACGACGGGATTACAATGAAATGAAATTCTAATTCAGATATCACTCTGTACATCTCCGGTCGTTGGGAACACATTCATTCGTTGTCGTCGTTGACGGGATTTCGATTCTCCAAGTTTGCCACGCGGCTGACACTATCCTCGTCCTGTGGATCATGTTAAATCCAGTTTTATAATAAAAGTACCTAAGTATAAAACTATACCATTCACGTTTTTTGTTGCTACACGCACAGCAGCCCCTTCCCGTGCCGAAAGTTATTTGAATTGTACGAGAATTTTAATGTCAATAATGGCATTTTTTGAGAGAGAGCAACAAAACTTTTCGTTTCAACTTTTAAAAGGGAATAAAAAAAAATGGGAGCGAAGCGGGCGGACGGGAACTGGCTGAGTTTTTTTATATATGCGATGCGATGTGGCAAGAATTTTTTTTGGAATTCTTACGATATAACTTTAGACATGATGGGCTGCGTGTGTGGGATATATGGTGGATTGGTGGACCACATCCGGTAAAAGATCAAGGAGTTGAGTGTGTGTATGCTAGGGAAAGTAGTATAGGTAGTAGATTGTGGAAAGCCAAGTTGGTAAAACTGCGAAAGAAGTCCGTTTTTCTTGTTCGTGTGATTCTTTATTTGGGAGGCAGAATGTCGTGGAAAGGTTGTATTTCAAGCTTTGGAAGGCAATCATTCAACCATGGCTTTCGTAATAATAGCATTTTTTTCTCTCTCCCCGACCATTGTCCACTCTTCACAAAAGAGGGAAATATATTGGGTCAAAGTCCCATCCCGGGATTCAGCCCTATATTTTTTCAAGTTTTTCAGTGCCGAACCAGCATATCATCCGTCACCCGAGTCTCATGACTCGTGTGTGGCTGGATGGAATGGTTAGAGAGGGTCTGGATGGACCGACCGGAGACCGGACAAACTTTAAAGTATTAGAATCTAATAATAGGTAATTTATACGTTGGAGTTATATATATGCCTACTACTCCCAGGAGGAAAAAATGTTTCCGCCCGCTGTTGTCCAATAATAGTTTTTTATGGAAATCAAATCCCATTCCACTTCCACCACTACCACTACTAGTCCTCCTCCTCCATCATGTAAAAATAATAGAAGGGGTCGAAGGAGGAGCAGGAAGCTTTACTTTGAGATGACATTCATTGGAAACGGAAGGAAGTTTATGAGACACTCAACTTTTGTGTAATAAAAAAAGGAAAGAATGTCGTGGGATATGAATTTTTTGGGGAACTTTATTAACCTCAAAGTTGGAATATTTTTGAATGAAAAACGGGCTAGGTCGGTATTACTTACTACTACTACCACTACCCCAAAGTCCACCACGTACACAATTTCATGTATAAAATGCGTTCCGTTGCCCGTTGCCTGCCTCCCGCTGCCTCCACAAACTGCCATAACTCAACTTGCAATTGGAATAATTTGATAGAGAGAGAGAGAGCTCTCCGGTTTGGGCTTCCATTTTAATGTTTATAATGAAATTTAAACAGCTTGAAATATAATTAGTTCAAATAAATCCGAGCTCGTTATGTTGCTCCGTACACAGAGTTTGGAACCCAGAACCAACCTCATTATTATTACATTTTACTCCAGTGGTTGAAATGTTATTATTCGTGTAGAGGAGGGCTAAAATGAATAACATATTTCTGAACTACCTCAATTTGCAATATAACTGCTTCTTTTATTATGATATTCAGAAGAGAGAAGTGGTCACTCACTCAATGTTTAATGGTGAGCCACGACTGCTGCTGCCGCGCCGTCATACTTCACAGTGAACAGACATTTATTGCTCTTCGTAGCTCTAGTATAGGTACACACGACCATTTATTGCAGTAATATCCCGTGTTGGAGGAACACCTTTTTCCCTGGGAAAAAATCATAAACACGCCATCCCCTCCATAAAAAGTTGAGCGTCGAAATCCAATGTCCAACTTGCATGTTGGACTGGACTAATAAACATGGATGGAGCCCTGCTGGAGATCCATTCCAATCCAACCAAGTTGTCAAGCGAAAAAGGTATAAAGTGGTCTATATTCCATGCACCCACCTCACCTCCACCACCACCACCACCATTCCATTCCACCACTCTGTCGCATTGATTTTAATGACATTGGGCCGCGACAAGGAAACGAACGACCAACGGGCATGGATGGATACTGGATATTATTCCGTCGTCTTGAAAAGCCATCTTCTTCCCTCCTTCGGCAATCCGGCCGACTTTCCATTTAATTTCTGCACAAAGAATGAATTTATTACGGAGAGGGAGAGCTCTGGCGCTCCAAATGGCGTATTGGCCATTTGAGATTATTGTCTGGAGATAGGAGTGTAAATCATAGTGCGCCGCGCTCTTCGCCTCTCTGCCTCTCTCCCTCTTTTCTAACATTATGCCCAAGTGTCTAGTCAAGCATGCCAGTGGTTTCCTTTCCAACATTTTCATCGGTAGTGCACACACACAGGACTAAAATTTCTGGTACTGGTACTACTGGTTTACTGGTACCACCACTGGGGTCAAGCGACGACGAAGAAAATCAACGATGCAACGCAATGGCAAATTTCCGACATGAAATTCATGAAAACCATACTTTCATTTCTGTGTGGGTATGAATGAGGCTGCGAAGCTGTAATATAAAATAGGAAATAGAGGCGAACGTAAGTAAGTGTGTGCTTTTAGCTTATAGAGCTTGTTGTCGAAGATTTGTGAGTTAGTAGCCTCAGCATATTATTCCTCTCTTTTGCTCTGGAAGAGAAGAGAAAAAATAAAATAGTAAACTTTGTTCACGACATGACTTCGCATGGAAAATTTTCATCCATATTGTATTTGCACGTCTAAATAGGTATGTTTGGCAAAATAATTTCGAGAGCATAGAATCATCCAGCATACTAGTGCAGTGTTAATATGGTGGCCAAAAGGGTTCCAAGTTCCAACAAGCCTTTCCAGTTCCATGTTCCATCAAACCTTCTTTAACTAGTCGGAGTATATTATTTTTACTTCCACAATATTATTTTGCTTGTTGTTTATATTTAGGAGCCAAAGCGTAGGGTTCAATCTGAAGGGAAATTGTCGGTCGAATTCATAGACTCCGGTAGTGATAAATCAGCTCTCGCAGGGAAGGATTGTTGTAATGCAAAGAAGCCAGTTTGATTCCTTCCAACTCCAACCCCCTCCCCACCCGCCCGATTACTAGTGAGGAGGAAGCCGTTTGGGAGAAATAAATGTCATAATTTTACACAATTTATTAGATCATAATTGCTTCTTTAAGTTGTTCATCACAGATGTTCCATTGTGATTATGATACAGAGACGCCAAAAATAATGTGAAAGTGAGGCTTGCTTGCTGTGTATAGTTATTATTATTATGTTATGTTATGTTATATACACTCCAAAAAATATTTGATGATGCGTGCAAAGATAGAGGTAGGTGGTGGTATACAACAACACAAAATATCCGTTTTTTCGGAATGGCCATGCCATAAGGCTATCTACATCTCCTCTCTCCATCACATAATCTTTCACTCTAAATGATTACCTAGAAAACGGCAAGCTGGGATTTGGCCCATAAAAAGGAAAACAATTTTTTTATTTTTTCCTCAAAAATTGCTTGTATCAAGGGGAAGAATAAATTGTTATGTGCTTGTAAGTATAGTATTTTTTCCCCTGTTGTTGTTGGCTGGTACACGTTGGTGGGTGTACAAAATAATATGTGTGGCACGTTACAAAATCATCATTCATGTTCCATTCCTCTATCCGTGTTCCCAGTCCGAAAAATTGGAAAAAAAGAGAGACCAGAGGACCAGAGCCTGGTTGTCTTTGTTGTTTTGTGTGTGTGTTTTTTGTTGGGGGCTTAAAGGAATCATTCTGTGCTCAACCATCCATGCCCCGTGCTTGTTGTACACATGATTCACTTGTGTCCACGAACCGTGCCTTTCGATTACGGATGACAACTTTCAAAATGGCTTTATTCCTATTAGGCAGACACTGCAAAAAAAAAACAGGAAAAGGGAGACGAGGATTTTTGCGATGATGATATATATATATTTTTTTTAAAGAGAGCTGTCAATCCTGCCGGCCTGTCCTCCAACGTGCATGACTACTCTCATTTGCTCTCAATTTCATTTTTATTCATGTCGCCCTGCATTCACTCCGTCCTTTTTTAAAGAGAGCTGTCAATCCTGCCGGCCTGTCCTCCAACGTGCATGACTACTCTCATTTGCTCTCAATTTCATTTTTATTCATGTCGCCCTGCATTCATGTAACTCCGTCCGGCGATGTACAGCCGCCGTGAAAAATAAAATAAAATATTCGCAAGTCGAGGTAATAATATTTTTTTCGTCCAAAACTTGTAATTCGAATAATAATATGTAGTCCACCAGAAAGGGTAAGTTGTCATCAACCTGTCGTCGTTGACAGACAGACGGATTGGATGGATGAAAGGTGTGTGATTACATTTTATGACATCAACACCAACACTCACTCTCCATCAGTATGCAAATTGAGTGAGTTTTAGTTAGCACGAAGGAAAGACGTGGAGCGACACGTCAGGGGCGGGTGAGGATAGGATGAAAGAATTTGCATTTTGTTTTCCGCCAACTGTCAATTCAATGTAGTGCAAACCTTGTTTTGGAAAATCACACTCACTTTTCCTAGAAATCCGGTCCATAAGGGCAGAGAGGCCCGCATCGAACTGAAATGAAGGTGAAAGAAGGAATGATGATGATGATATGATATGGCTAACTAGAATATTTCGCAGCCGCTACGCTGCTGACAACCGAACCGTCGTCGTCGTCGTCTTTGGTTTCATGTTTTCTACTCGAATATCAAATATCAAAGATATTTTATGATTTTCGTACATCCACTCATCCATCCTGCATTTCACATTTCACTCACTCCTCTGCCGACACTGCACAAAATGTGTGCTGATGCTGATGCCTGCCCGCTTTGACCCGCAACCTGATAAGACAAAAAGACTGGCAGAGAATAGGCCACACAGCCGCCGCTGTCGCCGCCGCACTGTTGTGGCTATCATATTACGGTTCGTTTAATTCATTTCTAGTCATCATATCCCACTTTCACGAGAGGCGGGGGAATGAAGTGTTGGTATAACGCAACCTAATTACACGTGAGAATGCACTCGTCACTTTCAAACGGAGAAAGTGGACTACTATATATAACTCGATATATATGCCATTTTAGACCGAGAAAATACTACTGCAACTCTGGTCTAAACGGAAGTGTTACAAGAGCGGAATGGGATTGGAAGAGTTGGGACTTATATTAAATGTCAAAAAGGATCATGTCAGTCGGGGATTTTGGCAAAATTCTTGGCGAATATCAATGAGACAATAAATCCGGCTGGATTTTTGCGTGAGTGATGTATGATATTGTGTTTGACCGCAACTGACAAGGGATTTGCAAAAGTTGGTCAAATGCTGTAAATGTCAAAATCAAAATAATTTAACTTTCCCTAAAAAATTCCTTCTTTAATCTAATCTAAACTAAGTCTAATCTAATTGTAAGATTTTTAGTTATAAGAATCTTTCAAGTTGCAACATTTAAAATTCTTTTTTTAGTATCCTAAACGTGGATATATTACGAAACATGTTTTTGTAAAGTTCAACTCCAAATACAAAATATTATGTAATACGTATTAACTATTCATACGATAGGTTGTGTAGCTTGATAGCGATCGAAGTTTGTGCGATTAGTTGCACCCGTAGTCATAAAACACCGAATTAGTTTAATTGAAACTATTGACCGTAAAACTGCTCCTAGTAGCCAACTGATTGAGCCATTTGCGCCTCAATGCAATAAGTCACACGGCAGGAGTGAAACTATCCTGGAGCTAATACCCCTCCCCCTCCCTCCACCCATGCCAAACGTGTGTACTTTCAATTCGAACAAGAAGTCTATTCATTTCCTTCATTGTCACACTTTCTCCTCTCCTCTCGTCCCCACACCCATCCATCCCACCCATTTCGTTTCTGAGAAGAGGATTAGTGTCAGATGGCGATTGAGAATCCTAGCAAGATGACGACGAGAGTCTGTGTAGCGCATATACAGCATTATTCCCGTTTCCCTCCAACTTTTACCACTCCAGACTACCACTACCACTTTTCCAAGAGAAATGTCAGGATTGCTGCTCGTTTTCTTGCTCTCCTTCCTTGTTCACTTCCCTGGTTTGGCAGGTAGTGTGCAGCTGGAGACAGTTGAAAGAAATCTCAAGATAAATATCTATTTTACTCCCCTTGCCCGTTTCATCTGCCCTACCAAGTGAAAATATAAAAAACATGGAAGAAAAAAGATCCACCGTATTCCTATAGCCTTCTCCAAACCGAACTACTTGAGCAGGAACACCTTTCTTCCAGTTCCAGCCATATCACCAGTGTGTCTTCAAGGGAGAAAATGCGAACAGAACAAGTTGTAGCTGGAAACCTTATGGCTTTAAAGTGAAAAAGATAAAAAAAAGAGGAAAAAGAAGAAGAAGAAGAGCAATGTTGTATTTCCCTTCCTCAATCTTGTCCTTACCTTGGCCTTTGTCATGTTTCCAATGTTTCTTCCCACTGGAGATTTAGGAAGCGAGAGGGACTTTTTCGACTTCACTTGTTAGAGTTGTTAGGGAGGAGCGAGGGCTCCTCTAGCTCTCTCTCTACAACAACACAAGAGTCCTTAAAAAGTTGTGAAAAAAAACTTTTTCGAGAGTCCGGGCCAGCAGCAGTAGCAGCAGCAGCAACGCAACGGAACAAAAAGAGCCAACTCCACCAAATCCGACAAAAAAACTTTTTGCCCTTGGATATATCCAGAGAAATTAGTGTGCACTATTTAACTTTAGAGAGAGAGAGAGAGAGATTTCAGTGATAAATATATAATGAGACGGCTAGAGTTTGAAATATGGCAGATAATTAATGTTAACTGCATGCCATTATTCTGCACAATTCCACTCACACAAGGAAGAAAACACTAGTCCTCCAGAAAAGGAAAAGAGAGAAAAGGAAAAGAGAGAAAAGTGAAATAATATCATATATATATTATTTTTCTCCATGTGCAAATTGCAATAAAAACAAGGAGAAGAAGAACCCTTTTCCGCCTCGTGTAAATAGGATGATATGACGTCGCGTCATCGTCGGAGAAGGCATATTCCCGGATGAAATATAATAGCACCATAACGTAAGCTTTTTTTTTATTTTGCATTCAATCTGTTCATTCATATTATGTTATGCAAGTGTGTGGTGGGATTTAGTAA
The DNA here is from genome assembly GCA_036850665.1 of Dicranocentrus wangi. Classification (NCBI taxonomy): domain Eukaryota; kingdom Metazoa; phylum Arthropoda; class Collembola; order Entomobryomorpha; family Entomobryidae; genus Dicranocentrus; species Dicranocentrus wangi. Next base: position 6,421 of record JAANSN010004568.1, on the reverse strand, counting down.
TTTTCAGTAATAAGATTTTCTCGTTTTCAATCCTCTCCTTCTCCTCCTCCATCTCTTCCTCCAACACATAATCTTATTTCTTAGTCCAAAAACTAGCCGCGGCGACATAAGGCAAGAAGAGGAGGACACAAGAGGAGTTTGTCTTGTTTTAGAGGGATGAAAATGGTGGGAACGACACATCATCACGAAACGACGGAAGCAAAACGCCAGAGATCTTTATGACCAGCAAACCAAGCAAGCAACCAGACTGTATTCATTCCTATCTACTTCAACCAGGAGGGGAAGGAAAGGAAAGCATTCCCATTAATATTTCATCCCTTCATTTCCAGGAGACAGTCTATGAATAGATAAACCAAAAACATTTTTACCTACAGCAACACCACCACCACCACAGCTAGACACCGACAGAGCCGTCCTCAGTCACAAGTCCTCACAAAAGTGGGAAATGAAAGGAGGAGACATGGAGAAGAAGAAGGAAAAAATATGAATTGCCATATATATTTTTCATTTCTCCTCCTCCTCCTCCGTCTCCTTCCATTAGAAAAATTCCGAGGGAAAAGTAACACATAAAAAATACATTTCAACAAAAAAAAATATTATTTTTTTTCTCCACCAGATTCAAGCCTTTTTCTCTCCCTCTTCTTCTGCCTGCTTATTAAAAGAAAGGAAAACAGTTACAATTCTACAAAACGAGCATATCATATCATCCTCCACGTCCGTCCACGCGATAGTTTTTTTTTCTCTCTCGACAAGTCGTACGGGCGGACATAAAATAAAGTAAATCTATATGATTATTTGAGCATTCCCCTAAAACTTTCCACAATGGCTAAACTTTCGATCCTATTCTCCTATACGGTTATGACGTACGAATACTACTGCTGCTGCTACGGCTATTGAATTACGTTTTTCTGAGGGTGGTGGGAGGATATGGAGGTGAAGGGAGGACGGGCAAGCGGGAGGATGACGATAAAGTGAAAATGTTACTTTTGCAATTTTCCCCCAAAAACTCTCTATTCTCACCGGTCGGCTATTTTCTTTTTTTTTTATTATTGGGCAGCAGCCTGTTTCGCTCTCTGTTGCTCTCCCTTTCATCATGTCATCATTCCCTTTTATATATTGGCAGCAATTTGTTTGAATTTATTATTGCATTATCCTCCATTGCTTTTTCTTCCTCCACCAGTTATTACTTACACAATGAGAGTCGCCCTTTTGGAGTTGGGTTATGTATGGTGGGAGTGGAGGGTAGTATTATACTACTGGAGGAAGTGGAATGAATGACAGTGGTGGTGGAGGTGGTGCTGGTGGTGGTGTGCTATAGGTCTTTTATCAATTTAATGAAATGACGAAGGAATCATCTAATATGAATATTGCATGTGTTGTCGTCAGCTTCCTGTCTCCTCTTTATAAATAGTTTGGTGAGTGTGAAGTGAAGCCCTGCATATAGCTGGAGTAGTACCTATTCTCAGCAGTTCCAGCCTCCCTGGCGGCCACAACAGGTCGGGAAATTACTCAAAGTCAAATGACTCTCATTTCATCAGTCAGTCAGTCAGTCAGTATTCAAGATCAGTATGGTGTTGTAGTCTGTCTGTCTGTCCCAGGTTGCTCCATAATGGCTCCTATAACCCCTCAAAAGGGGAACCCTTTAGACTAAAATGCGTTTTCCCATTAATAATACAATGCACACTTGTACACACACAGAACAGAGCAGACCGTCGGGGGAGAATCGTTTCAGCGTTTGCTAAAACTTTCATTTGTTCACGGGATCATAAAATGTATGAGTTGCGAGAGAGAGTTGGGCTGGTTGGTTGGTTCCCCCGTTTCGAAAGGGTTATGAAAAAGGAATGAGCTCACCATTATATTCCCTTTTTTACACTTTTTTCTTTACCCTTTTTCCCACTGCCTATTACCATTGTGAGCAAAAGTCAATATTTTTCTACACCCAGGAATAATACATTCTCGTTCTCTTTTTTTACAGAGATTTTCCCTGTGAAAAGATCCATCTGTTTTGGTGGTGAAAGTCATGTGAAAAAAACGGCAGGTATATAAAGTTTATATAGGTAGAGAGACACGGCACACGGGGGACTGTTATGCATTTCAATAAATGATTTTTTTTCTTCTTTCAGAGAACTCTTAAAAACATTGCTACAAACTAACTTTTTATTATTCGAGTTGGGTCTCGGGTCGTCGGAGTCGTCGTCAGTTGGTTGCAAGTGCTCAAGTAACCCTATGGAGTTCAGACTGGATATATATGCAATTATTATTTTTTTCGGTGCATTACTACTTCCACACCACCCGCCACCCACCCATCCCATCCTACCGCAGCAGCTATCTATTCCACTTTCAGAGTCGACACTCATTCCTCCTAATAAAAACTTGCCATAATGTTACTTCCCATGTCGCCGCCGCCACCGCCGTGCCGTCAAGATGGATAGTGGCTGTAAAAATTTATGATGTTGTGCATACTCAAAATCGTTTTATATATATTTGCTTCTTTTTCGGATGAAAAAGCAACTGGAAACAAGCAAAAAAAAATCTGCTCGAAGTGGAAGTGGAGTTGTGGAGATACACATGAAGCATCAAGATCATGAGACACACGTATACGTATATGAATATTATCAAGAGCTGGTAATCTTCTTTCCTTTTTCCCTGCTGGCAACTAAAACTCTCAGAGAGACTCTCGAAGTGCGTAAACTTCTTGTCGGTAATTTAGGTCGAGAGAGTGCAATTACATAAAATCAATCAGTAACAAAGGGGAAAAAGTATAGGAAAAATCGGTGGTAGACAAATAGGATGAGTGGTAGTGCTGGTATGTATGTGTATGATAGCAATAACGAGCTCTAATATTCCGCCAACATTATTTTTTTCTTCTTCAAAGGTTGCTGACTCTTCAGTTTACTTGTGGCTAAATTGGATTTTCGGGATTATTTAGATGGGCTATATATAGGGATGGGATGGGATGGGAAGGGAAAGTAGTGCAAGTTTTGCGGTGTCTCCCTACTACCATCCCAACTCTTTCTCTCTCCCTCTCTCTCTCTTTGAACATTACTTTCACAAGTTGTTAGAGCTCCTGCTCCGCCTGCTCCTCTTCTTTTCATCTTATTCCATCAACTTGTCTGAGAGACTCAGAGAGAGAGAGAGAGAGAGCCTTCTAGTCAGGTTTTGCTTCCCGGAAGACGCTAATAGGAATGGACCCCTCGTGTAGTAAATTTGTAGTAAAGACTTGAGAATCCGTGTCAACTCCTTGAAGACAATGGAGCACACAAAAATCTAGAGCACACGCTTTGGGTCCCCAGTGCTCAATGGTTTGGCAAGTTGGTGGTGGTGCATTAGGATTCACGTAGGAAGGAGGGAAGGCGGCGGCGGCGGCGATGATGTTACAACTGTGGCACATCCACCATCACCACCACCACCACCGTTTCATCATCTCCTTCAACCATATATACGTACCTTTTTACCTCGCGAGTTTGGCTCCAACTCCCATCATTTCCCTCATTCTCATGACTGATTACGACATTTTTCGTCCCTGATGAGCACATTAGTTGCAGCTTACACTTCTCAGGGGGAAACTACTATTCATTTCTCTTGTCCTCACACCTCCCTACCTACCTACTCACGATACTCTACCTTCCACATAGAGACCGAGTGATTCAGAAGGCGAGCCGTTAAGACTCCACAATTCATACAGCCCCGGCAGTTATTTTCCAGGTCCAAAACAAAAAAAAATCGGTGGTAGTGGTGGTTGGTAGTTGGTGGATGGAGGTGATGGTGGTGTGGGGGAAAGGGAAATTTTTTTCTTAACAAAATACCTTTTTTATTTGGAAGAAAAGGTGAAACGGAGAAGGATCCACAGAGTGATGGTGGTACACAACTCCCCCCTCTCGTCATATAGTTTTTACATCGAGCTTATTCCTCCTGCAGTTCAGTGACCCTTGAATTCAGGTGATAAGCGACTTAAGCGATGCGATGTGATGATGCGAGGGGAGTTAAGCCGCTTTTAATATTTCTTTTTTTACAAAGGTTGATTGATTTTTTTGTTCTGGATTTCACTCAAAATGCATCCCTACCTTACTCCAACTCCAGAGTATCGCAAGTGAGGGGCATCCAGGAATATTGTTAATAGGTCTCCCGCCTTGATCGAACAAGAAGCCCCGTCATGAGAGTCCGTTTCCTATAACACTTGACTTACTTCAAAATCATGGGAATGGTACAAGTAGAATAATAGAAAGAAAGAAGAGTTGAATAAAAAGGGTATTTTTTCTTCTTCAAAGTTTGCAAGGAGAAAGTGATACAAGGCATTATTGGAGAGAGAGAGAGAGAGAGAACCCGAGCCCCTCAAACAAGTTTCTTTTGTAGGATTTTTCTAAGCCTTTTGTTACACTTATCATCATACTCGCTTTTTTCTCCTCTCTCTACTCTCGTCCCGGGTTGCCCAACCTTTTTTTCAAAAGAATGCCCACTCGGGGGGAGACGCTCCCAATGACGCTGAGACTTGAGAGACAGGAGCGAAAGGGCGAGGGCAAATACTTGTAAGTAATATGAAGGGAGACGAGGAGTGGGGAAGCGGATTGGCAAAAAAAAGTTCTTAACAATATATATATACAGTATATTTTACAAGTTGAAGAAACTATCTGGCTGACCACATGTGTGCAATGACCGTATACGCCATCGCCATCATCCTCTTCTTCCACAACACACAATTCTATTTCCTATTATTAGCATCCATCCTCGGAGCAGAACTTGGACTACTACTACCGGACCGGTGGAGCTGAAAAGGAACTTGAGAAGAAGAAGAAGAAGAAACACTTGAGAATTCACCTAAGACATGTTCAATTACATTACATTCACATTCCATTGCCAAATGTTGGTTTATCGTATTACGGAATGGATCGTATACGTTGCGAGTTATACGTTACCGCAGAAGAAGAAGAAAACGCGTAATAATACTACTACATCCCACACAATCTTCTGTTCGCACTAGAAGAGAATGTGCACAATGCGTAGTTAAAGTGTGCAGGAGGATGATGATGATGCTGATGCTGTGTTCCTGGGGAAAAGCGATATACCCTAATTTTTCTTCCTTTACTTTTTCTCCACTTCTTTTCCATCCATTCCTTCCTCCGTTGGAATCTCTTCTTGGTGCATCTATCAAGAAAAAGTGGTCCAGAGGCACATATATATTTTCTGAAAAAGGAAACAGTCTCATTTACTAAATTGATCCCGTAACCCATTTACTTTCGAGGTTTTTTACTTTACTTTTTTTTCGTCTATCCAATTTTTGAAAGTTGAGAGAAGCTGCTGCAAGGATTTTGGAATACTAAACGAAAATTGGTTGGTATAGGGCGGCGGCGGTTGGAGTTGGATGGAAGTAGGAAGCGAATAATGTGGAGTGTAATAGTCGAGAGTTGAGTTGAGCGTAGGTATATATAGCAATATTGTTCAATATATTGCAATGCTTTCTTTTCCCCGACCCCTGTTTTTATTACGTGAGGTAGTGACTTCGCCGCGGAAAGAAGAAATGGAATGATTTTCGGAGAACTGTGTGGATGTTGAAGAGGGAGGAGAGGAGGGGATGGGGTACTTAAACTTTTTCAAGCTATTACGCTGTCTTCAAGAGTTTCAAACCCTTGGAATGAATGAGCTGAGATGAGCAGGAGGGAGGCGAGGCATGGCATATATAGGCAGACATTGTGTGTTTCGGGATGAGTGAGAAATTGAGAAATTTGAAAGTTGTGGACGATAGGTATTAGGCGGATTGCATTTAGTAGGAAGGAGGAGAGCAGCAGTCATCATCATCTTACCCCATTTCAGTTTATCTTTTGGAATTCCCAAAACTCACAAAGTCTTCCAAGTTCTTCCTTTATTCCATCCAGCTTTCCACCAGTTTACAATGTGGGATATATGGGATGGATGAGAGATGAGAAGTCAAAAGTTTATGTTGGTCGGGAATGTGAAGAAGAAATGTGCTCTATATGCACATAAACCCCTGGGGTCTTTGACGACCAAACATGGTCAAAATAATATAAAACGATGACAGGATTCCTCACTCATCATCTCTGACACTCTCTCTCCTCTCGTAATCACCACACACACACACACACACACACACACACAAACCATTTCCACCCAACTTTCACTTTGTCTTTTTCATGCTGTGCTCTTTCTAAAATACCAAAAAGCATGCTGGATGCGGAATACATTACAGAGAGATGCCTCATATGTTTTTGGATGGTGATGATGATGCTTTGTTATAGCCTCGCACATAATTACATTTACAATGACTAGTGGACTCTGCTCCTTCTCCGGCTATTGTGCCCTGTGAATAATATTATGTTGCATTGCGTTTATATATATACCTATATATATGCCCATATGTCCCCACATCCTCGTTTTTCTCTTCCAGGAAACGAGTTAAACACGGCGA
>JAANSN010004567.1:0-14684 GCA_036850665.1 Dicranocentrus wangi | reverse complement strand
CTGCCGCCTAATTTGACATACATGTTCATTGCTTACTAAGGGCAAACGCTGTTGAATTTGAGCCAAATCGGTCAAAGGTCAACCAATTTCAAAAAAACGTCAAGACGACAAAATATTGAATTGTGATCATGCCAATGGATGAAGGAAGACAAGAAGAGAATTGAACAATTTTGCCTGTGTGAGAGGTCAAAGGTCAAACGAACAAAATGCAAAATCTAAGCGAAGTATAATGTATAATGTACACAATACACAAAATCAAAATGTTCTTGCTTTTGCATTGTTCGTTAAAATTGATCTTGGATGTAGTACATAATGCATAGTAATAGTAATGCAGTTGTTGAACGTAAAGAATGAACATTTGATCCTCGTCGCTAAATACATTGACCCAGGCGATGTTTATACATAAAATGAAACGAATAGGTACATAATGCACAATAACCATGTACATACCATGGAACGTGGAACAACAAAGATGATGACAGAAGCGTTAATTGCAAATTGTGAATTCTCACATGACCCCAATGCAACGGTTCTCCCCGTGTCCTCCTGTGTCTATTTGAAGAATCAATGATAACTTGATAACCAAAACGTTTCCGACTCGACAATCAACGACGCGACGCGACCCGCTCACAAAAATGAAAAAAAAAATGCATATATTTACATCCAGCCAGATCCAGGCTTATAGTACTATATAAATGCAGAGTAGACCACCCACGACGGACGCTAGACTTGTGACTTCACAAAATTTTAGAATTTTACTAATCTTTCAGTTCAATCGGGATTTTCGTCATTAATTAATTAGCGTCGTCGTAATTAAAACATCCTTTTCGCCATTCACGCCTCACACGTCACGATTTGTTTTAACGTTTAACGTAATTAACGNTTAATTAGCGTCGTCGTAATTAAAACATCCTTTTCGCCATTCACGCCTCACACGTCACGATTTGTTTTAACGTTTAACGTAATTAACGGTTTTAAATACATTGAAATATAGTGTTTTTGGGGTTGATTGTTTCTTGCAAGTAAAATTTAATAACACGATATACATGATATATGGATTCACCCGTAATTGCCATTGACTTGGGAGGATACGACCACCACTGCCGAGTTGGAGTCTTCCAAGATGGGGAGGTTATGATTTTTGAAGACCCGGTCACTCGGGACACTAAAATCCCTCCCTGGATATACTTTAGAGGGGACGTCACGGTGATTGGAGGTGGTGCGGGCAAGATGGGCCTAGCTCATTCCGAGTTGGAGTCTTCCAAGATGGGGAGGTTAGGATTTTTGAAGACCCGGTCACTCGGGACACTAAAATCCCTCCCTGGATATACTTTAGAGGGGACGTCACGGTGATTGGAGGTGGTGCTGGCAAGATGGGCCTAGCTCATCCTCGGAGGTTAATCACAATAGGTAAGGTTGAAGGTCATAATGTCACTTGTCATGTTAAGGTTCGAATGGTTCGATTCGATTCCATATCTCTTTAGACGCTAATTTTTTGTGTATATTTGTCATTTGTAGAGCATCTACTAGACTTGCTTGGGTTGCCGTTTGAAAAACTCCCCAAACCAAGTCCCTTTTCGAACTTACAGTTTGTGGAAATGGCCGGGGGGAAGCCTGGCATATCAGCTGGTGTGGGTCGCCACAATTCCAAGGTGCCCTTTTACCTGGAGCAACTCATCGCCTTGCTTCTAGGCGGAATGAAGGAGATTGCTGAGGGTAAGCTGGGACAGGAGGTCACTTCCGCAGTTATTACCATTCCAACGGGTAAGACTCCACACCAAATTGGGCCACAGCGTGAGACAGTCGGCGGCGATTGCTGGGTTCACGGAAGTGCGCCTGTTGTCCAGATGCCAGGCAGGATTAATTTGGCACGACTTTAATTGCGGTAAACTGATGATGACTAGTAGTAGTAGTAGTGGCGCGGAGCGGAAGAGCCAGGCCGTGAAGGTGGTGGACTTTGAAAATTTTGATGATGGAGTGTGTTCATTTGCAACGGCTGTAGTCGATGTTAAGGAGGGTGGTGCGATGGAAGAGGTTTACTCGAGCCCTTATGGAAATGACGTAAGATCTTATATAATTTATAAACTTGTGCAGTTGGCAGTGACTCACACGGCAGAACTATAAAAATTGCTTCCATATGTGGAACAGGAAGATGCTTCATTTCGTCCATTGACGTGGTTTTTTTTAAACTTGCAGCAATTTTGGAACGCAACCCCAATGGGAAAAACCCCCGACAGCTGGGTAGTAATTGCTTGGAACGCCCAGCGAGACTATATTTACAACAAACTAAAGGCCCTTCAGAAGGACGTAATAATTTCCGAGTTTCCGAACCCAGAATGCTACGTTGTGAGTGGGGCGGCGGTGTATGCCGCCACCATGATGAAAAATGGGTCTGAGGGGCGTCAACTGAAACCTGCAGCTCCGAGGGGTATTGGGGTGACAAACGGCGCTGGCTATTTCTTCCCTATTATTCGTAGGCACGATCTGTTGGAGGAGAAACACGAGAAAGTCGTCTGGTCCAATGTTGCTCCAGAAGATAGTGGCTTGCATTTGAAGGCGGGATAATTTTTCACTAAAATTATTAATTCCTTTGACATAAAACCTAACATGAAATATAACTAACCAATTGAACATAAATCTGATTTTGCTTTGTTTTTCCAGGTTTATGAAGGAGAAGATGGAATCGTCGGACACGCTGAATGGGCCTTCCTCGGAACTTATCCATATTTTCGACTTTGAGGCGGAGAATGGGGTCGGGCGAGTTGAGCTCACCTTCAAAGTATCCTACAGCGGAGCCTTTGATGTGGATGTGGTTTGCGGGAGGAGTGGCAAAGCTTGTCGTGTCGAGTTTGGAGCTGATTGGTTCTCAGGTTCATTCACTGAGGAACAACTGGAAGCATTTCATGCCCAGGAGATGAAATTAAGAGGGAAGCCAAAGGCAGGAGAAATTATTCCTAATTCTGGGGACATGAAAGATGAAGCAGGTGGGTCTGGGTCTACTGGAGGAGCCGATGTTTCAGCTTCAGCTTCGCCTGCCAAACCTGCGAACAAGAGTTCTACTACTGCTTAAGAAAGTGGTGATGGTCAAACCAGTTAAAGTTATGTATATCTGTTGAATATGCTTAAGCTTTGCTGTCAAATCAGATTTAGCATATATTATTCTCAGTCTGAGAATCTCCGTATTGTAGTCTTGTAAAAGTAAGAAGGGTAAGCCGTAATTTCACTAACCATCAAATATACCGTTTAAAATACAATTAATTAAATGCAATTTAAGAGTTGAGAGAGATACTCGTTTGAGAGTTTTTCTACATTTTCAAATATTTCTTACTTACCTCTTACTTCTGTTTAATTCTCTCAGAATTTCAATATAACATTCGTAACAAGTATCAGTATTAATATATAATAAGTATAAGTATTTACGTGTCACAACACTCACAACAGGTATCCATACGGATTTTTGTTTTGTAGATGCTATTTTTGTTTTTCAAATAAAGCTTGTAAAATGGTTTAAAATGTTTGGTATCTGATTAAAAATTCTCGCAATTCAGTGTTTAAGTAGAAGTATTTACGTGTCACAATACTCACATGTATCCATACGGATTTTTGTTTTGTAGATGCTATTTTTGTTTTTCAAATAAAGCTTGTAAAATGGTTTAAAATGTTTGGTATCTGATTAAAAATTCTCGCAATTTAGTGTGTTTAATTTAACTGTAATTTCCGAAATCGATTTGTAAGTAAACGACGAATAAAATTGCTGAGTATGGGTAAAATGAAATTGACAATACCATTTGAACACCAATGAGTGATTCATTTGAAGACTCATACTATCTCAATCTCATGCATTTATTAATTTCCTTTTATTTAAATTCATTTATGCATAGGAGATTTAATAATTGAGACATTTCTATTATTCACACTATACACTTTCCTTCTCATGAACTCACAGCAATCAATAAACTAACTAAACATGATTTATTGATTTGTATTTTACAACAACATTTTTCGTAACAATGAGGTTTGGTCTAGCCGTGCAATCATTGAATGAATAAGTTTAACTTGAAGATGAAACTCTGCTGACTGACAACTTAATTTATGTATGTGGGACAATTAAATGGATGTGCATATAATTAGATTATCATTGAAACCAGTAGAGGTATGAATATTTTGTACATTTCAGAATTCTATGTCATATACGATGATTCAGATAGATCTCTCTGATTATATGGTATTTTAATTAGCTTTTAATTTGATGGCTCAAGGTGAACTAGAGACGCTGAACCGGCTGACGATGATTATGATTATTAGTGAATGATTATATGGGTTCTGGTAGGCAAACTAAAGGAATGTATGATGTGACTGGATTTTCTTACTCGTATACCATGCCCGTGCTAATTTATTCGGAGTTGGGATAAAACAGAGAGGAGCTATAATAAAATCCAGCCTTGTCAAACCTGAATTGTTGCTGGCATAAATATGGAAAATGCACGAGAAATCATAAAAAAGTAATAACTCAATAGAAATGGAATTTTATTGTAGTGAAGCTCATCCAACGACCCATGGGGCCACAATCTTCATGGAGTCAGCTAATAAAACTTGAGCATCAATGTGAACAGAACACTGGATCAAGTGGATAGACGAGCGAGTATAAGCTATTATTATACTATTATGCAAAAAGCATATCACTGTTATTACTTGTAACGCACGTCGGTCTACGAGGTTCTAACATTAGACCAGTTATATTATTAAATATTTTAAAAATAATATTGAAAATTAAAAATTACTTTACGATGAGTATCATGGTATATGATATAATATATGCTAGTTCGTAACTCAAAAAACAGGATTTCGTATCAACGTGCCTCCAAACCGATCACTCCTTTGCTCTTTGTCAAATCTTTTGTCCAGCGCTTGCAACCCTTGTTCCCTGTTTGTAAATATTTTCACTAGTTTTACCGCATCCGGAGCAACTGCTTGAATCAATCTCAACACAACTTGAAACGTAGGAGGAACTGTTAAATATCCAAAAAAAAAAAATCAAACAGAGATAAATACTTCACAAAATTATATTGGTCATCCAAGAAGGAAGACAATTATGTGAACCATATTCCATACCATTCATCATGTATATAGATTTCAACATCCCTTTGTAATGAGCTTCGTGCATGACAATTATATTAGCATACACTGGTAGACCTATAAATTAGGGAAATTTAACCGAATGAAATTTAAATACCCCCAGTGGTAGATTATAATAGTACAAAGCCATTTTCTTTCACATACATGCTGGACATGCGTGTCGAATCAAGTTAAACCCATCAATTTCAGCGATCGACACCGCTTGCGTTATCTGCTTCCCCTCCGCCCGGGAGGAGTACAACCGCCTATTAGTTTGCTCGAAATTTTTCGCTACCCACCGCACAAGCTGCTTGGATTTTCCAGTTAGCGCTGCCTGTCTGGTATTCCACTCTCCAAACCATACCTCCAATGCTATAACAGTATTGTTGAAGTCGTTTCCATAAAAAATTGTGGAGAGATTTGTCCGTGGAAAATGTTACATCACATCCCTTATCACTTACATGGTCTCCCGGATTTGTCAACGGTGTCGGAGTACAGTGGAAAACCCGTTTCAAACTCGGACCAATCCTCGTCCAAAATGGAGTCAATTCGTTGATCCTCCCTCCATTTTAAATGCTGCCAGTAAAAATAATACACAACGATTATTGAAAAGCAGGTTTGGTAAAAAAAAGTAATAATGATATTTTCATTGAATTTTTTGTGAATCCAGAAAATGCCAAAAAATTATAGTATTGTCACTCCACACATCTTACGTTTAGAAAGGATTTCTCCGCAGCCGCCACATCAAGCTCTCTTGCTGAAATCAAATAATAAGAAAGTTTAAACCCCGGAAAATAACATGCAAGTATAGTGAAATGAATTCAATTTGAAATGAGATTGACGTACATGTCCTCACCCACCGAATGAAATACAGGTCGTCCTTTTTGTAGTTTTGAATGTAGGATGTCGCAGGAATTTTTGGTATAACTAAAGTTTTAAACTAAAGAATAATTTTTTTAAATGCTTATTTTTCCATGAATTTTATTATTTAATTTTTTCGTACATTATTACCTTGTCCAAAGCAGCCTTTTCTTGAGCAGTCAGGCTGATTTCTTCCTGGTAGGATGATGCATTTACCCCCAAAATTGTCAACCAAATTATTAGGAAAATGTATGCCGTTTTTTCCCGACAAGAAATCATTTTGCACTGAATCACTCTCTCTAGCTGCAAAGGTACATCTATCTGTGCACATCTGTGTGGGTATTTAAGGTTGGGCAGTCTACTATAAACTAAATATTGAGAAGGAAAATTTTGCTCAGTTCACTTTGCTGAAGATTAGGTATTCTACTGGTTTTTTGAGTTCAAGGCTAACAGGACTGCCGGATCGCCGATTGACTATGTTAGATGAAAATGATGATCACGAAGTATTCTTGCAAAACATGTTACAAAATCGATCCTATCCTCTCACAATTTCTAGCAATTCGGTGTTCGTCAACAGTCAACACTGTGAGAAATACCATGTTGTATAAAATGTTATATATTGCTATGAAATCACTGTCAGTAATAATAAGTTTGTTGACTAAAACATGCACAATATAATTGAGCTTCGTTATGCTCATGCTCGCCTCATACCTGCTTGTATGTAGTTCTTTCTGAAAGAAAAGAGGAAATATTTCCTCCAATAACAGTGCTAAAAACACGAACATCCGAATTGACGTGTCTGGATTTCCATGCCATGACCAGTCCAAATTATACGTTCAATCAAACTATGCCCTTAGTCGTGTCAAACCTGAACCTTAGTTAGTCCCATGAAAAATTAACGTGAGGTATAAGGAAAAATTAGTAATATTGGATGGAACTAGAATTTTATTGCAATCAACTTCATCCACAGACGGAGTCACAATTGACAACTCCACTAAGAAAATTATTAAACTAGATTTGTAAGATATTATATGGTATTGAATTGCAAAAGTCGAAACTTGAAATATTATATATCATTTCGTCTCAATGTGCCTCCGAACTGAATACTCCTTTGATCCTTGTCAAATTTTTTGTCCAGTGCTTTCCACCCCTCCTCCTTGCTCGTAAATACTTTCAAAATTTGAGCTATATCCGGACTAGCTGCTTGTATCAAGCGCAGCACAACTTGGAAAGCAGGAGGAACTATCAGAGATACCAAAAAATAAGCGTCCCTCATATCAGATTATTGGTCATATCAGCAAAGGTCATATCAGGGAAAGCAACATTTACCATCCATCAGGTAGAATGACTGCATCATTCCCTTGTAGTGATTTTCGTGTATAATAATTAGATTAGCGTACACTGCTAGACCTACAAATTAGAAAAAAACTAATAATAATTAAGTAATTTAAATGATATTGAATGAGTTGTTGGCAGCACATAGTCGTTTTATTCACATACATGCTGGGCACGCGTTCCGGATCAAGTTAAACCCTTCAATCCCAACGATACCCACCGCCTGCGTTATCTGCTTCCCCTCCGCCCTGGAGGAGTAGATGTGTCTATTAGCTTGTTCGAAATGTTTGGCAACCCACCGCCCAATCTGCCGAGATTTTCCAGTTAGCGCTGCTTGCCTCGTATTCCAGTCTCCAAACCATACCTCGAACGCTGTAACACATAGTTTAAAAAGTGTGAATCTATTATTTTGTAAATATATTCCATTCCATAATCTACCACCTACTTGGGCTCCCGGATTTGTCAACGGTGTCAGCGAACATGGGATAATCCCTTTCTAATTCGGACCAATCCTCGTCCAAAATTGTGTCAATTCTTTGATCCTCCCTCCATTTCAAGTGCTGTCATTACAAATGTAAAAAGCTTTGATTGAAAAAGGAGTCTTTGCAGATGCAAAATATTAATTAGCATTGTCACTCCACAGGAGCAGATCTTACATTTAAAAAGGAATACACAGCAGCCGCCACATCAAGTGATCTTGCTACAATTGCATAAGAGGCATATAAAACATAGCAAACCATAAAACGATATTATGCACAATCAACTATGGAAAATAAAGTACATATGCCAATATTATTAACCATATAAACTAATAGTTAAAATAAGTTTGACGCACATGTCCTCACCCACCGAATGAAGTACAGATCGTCGTTTTTGTAGTTTTGAATGTAGGAAGAAGCAGGGATTTTTGGGATGACTAAAGCTTTAAACTAAAAGTTTGAACAATTATATTTTAAACATTTATTTCGTGGATTTTATTTAATGATTCGTATGGATTTTACTTTGTTCAAGGCAGCCTTTTCTTGAGCAGTCAGTGTTATTTCATCCTGGTAAGAAGCACTTGCTCCGAAAATTGTCGCCCAAATTATTAGGAAAATGTATGAAGTATTAGAAGAAGAAATCATTTTGCGCAGAATCACGCTCTATAGCTGTAGGAATATCTCCATATGGGTATTTATACCTGCGCTGTCTACCTCAAACTAACTTCGGATATGGAAAATTCTGTTCTCATTATATTTTGATGGACAGCGGAATAATAATAACCTGTCTTGGTCTCGTCCAGTATTATGGACACGCAGCTCCAGGAGTTAAGTGGATTTATGTGTTATTCCATTTCATTGTTTCAGTACTGGTTTTTGTTGAGTGCAGGGTTAGCAGGACTGGACCGATGGACTACCTCTATTTGATGAGCTGTATTTTCGCATAAATTTTACACAATCGAAACCTGTCCTGCAACTAGCTGTGTTGTGTCAAAACAAAGATGCAAGCATTGTAACGTGTTGTATTGCTAAGACAGTACGAATATGATAGCTGGTTCAAAACTGGCCAATGACCTACTTTCTTTGCCTTCGTCCATCCACTTACTTCTCTGAATTAATGAATAGCTGATTGTTCTAATTCTATATGGCTTGAAACACATTTGCATTTAATAATCGCTCAATTATCGCACAATGCATTCTCGTCAAGTATAAAAAGGATTAGAAACGGGTGGAACAAATGTTAGTCTGTCAGTTCAGTACTATTTGTACGTTTCCGAATACTCTCACATTCAGTTTTAAAAAAGTTGAAAGGTTCTTGTCGATATTGTAACATAGTCTGTCGCTACAACAGTGGGCAGGTATTAGAAATTTAACTCGAGGCTAAATATGACAATGTTCATTTTCCGCATCCGTATCGAATTAATTATTGTGAAGCATAGCATAACTCACGAAAATCTACGGTTACCTTGTTTTAAATAAAATATTAATATAAGAGCAAGTGTCATCACATAAATTTCTATATCAAGTTGGGAAGGAGGTTATAGAAGCCCATACCGGACGCTTTAGATTTCTCCGTCTTGGTTGAAGTCCGCGTTTTTAATACCCATCATGGGTTGAAGTATTAAAATGTTAGGGACACAATGCAATAAGGCTCTTTAAAATATCCTTGATTCATTTGTGGGTTATATTATTCAGACAGTTTACATGTTGGCGTTGGTGCAAGTACGTTTCAAGCTTCTGCTATATATGTGACGTCGCGTTGTCGTCGTCGTTATAATGTCGTACTTATCTTAACAATCTTTAGAATAGCGTAAGAGTAAGAGTCAACAATGCAATGCCTCAAAATTCATGTTACAATAAACAAGTTTTCGAGAAGGGAGAAATTTGGTGGCACAAAGTTTGATTAACGATAACGAGTCATGCCAATTTGTTGAATTCAAAAATGTAACTGTGGTGGGGTGTAATAAAATCCAGTCCCACAGTCTTACCAAACCTGAAATCTTGTGCGTGAGTTAGAACTAGCAAGAAAGTAATACTAATTTGCGTCTTGCAGATTGAGTCTGGAATTCTATTGCAATCAACTTCATCCACAGACGGAGTGGCAATAATAATTCACAAATCCGCTAAGAAAATCATTATATGTTATACAAGATTTATCAGATAATTATTAAGATTATTGGAGTGTAAAATTCGAAACTTAAAATAAATCATTTCGTGTCAATGTGCCTCCGAACCGAACACTCCTTTGCTCCTTGTCAAATCTTTTGTCCAGAGCTTTCAACCCTTCTTCCTTGCTCGTAAATACTTTCAGAAGTTTTGCCAAATCCGGAGCAACTGCTTGCATTAATCTGAGCACAACCTGAAACGCTGGTGGGACTATTGTTTCCAAAAATCAAAGAGGGACACGAGACACCAAGATAAAAGTAAGCGTCACAAGTTTTATTGGTCATATCAGCAAAGGTAAGACAAGGAAGAAAACAACTTACCGTCCATCATATAGAGAGATTCAATCAGTCCCTTGTAATGCGTTTCGTATATTACAAATAGGTTAGCATACACTGGCAGACCTGTAAAATTCGGGAAATACATAATGAAATTTAAATCATCTTAAATTGTATCATCTTAATGGTGTATTATAGGGACCACATACACGCTGGACACGCGTTTCGGATCAAGTTGAATCCTTCAACTCCAATGATACCCACTGTCTGCGTTATCGGCTTCCCCTTGGCCCTGGATGAATATACCTGCCTACTAGCTTGTTCGAAAGTTTTTGTTACCCACCGCACAAGCTGCCTATATTTTCCAGTTAGCGCAGCCTGCCTGGGATTCCAGTCTCCAAACCAAGCCTCGAACGCTGTGTAACAACACATTTTCGTGAAAATTTATATTCAAAAAAATGAAAAAAAAAACTCATTTTTAAAAAAACAGTTTATTTGTCATTTACCTGGACTCCCGGATTTGTCAACGGTGTCAACGAATATTGGGAAGTCCCTTTCAAATTCTGACCAATCCTCGTCCAAAATTGAGTCAATTCGCAGATCCTCCCTCCATTTCAAATGCTGCTCGTAAAAATGTAGCATGATTGAAAACAATGAGAAGATGATACGAGATGGAAAATGTTAATTAGGATTGCCACTTCACACATCTTACATTTAAAAAGGAATTCTCCGCAGCCGCCACATCCAGTGATCTAGCTACAATTACGATAAACATCATTACATATCGGAGTAATGAATAAAACATAACTATAACATAACTGTTTAAAATGAATATCAACACACATGTTCTGACCCACCGAATGAAATACAGGTCGTCGTTTAAGTAGTTTTGAATGTAGGAAGAAGCAGGAATTTTTGGGATTACTAAAGCTTTGAACTAAAACAAGTTTGCAATAATTGATCATTTTATTGTATTTTCATGAATTTATTTAATGATTGATTATTCCATATGGAATACCCTGTCCAAAGCAGCCTTTTCTTGAGCAGTCAGACTGATTTCATCCTGGTAAGAAGCACTTATTACTCCCAAAGTTGTCACTCCCAGTATTAGAAAAATGGTCGCCATTTGTGGAGACGAGATCATTTTGCACGGAATCACTATCGGGCTTGCAAGGATTTTGCTCAGTGGGTATTTGTGCCTGCGCAGTCTACCTCAAACTAACTTGAGAGAAGAGAATAAATTCTGTTCTACTTACATTCTTTCTGATGGACGGCAGAATTATTAATAAAATAACCCGTTTCCTGTCTCGTCCAGCACTGATACATAGGGAGTTAAGTGGATTTATGTTGATCCATTTCATTGTGTAAAGTGCTGGTTTTTTTGAGTTCAAGGTTAGCAGGACTGGATCGATGGGCTGTCTCTAATTGATGATAAGGTATTTTCGCATACATTTTGCAGAAACGGACCCGTCCAGCAAGCAACCCACTCTTGTGTGATCATCCACCTCAAAGTAATACCCTCCGTGTAAATTGCTACGATAGTAGCCGGGTACAGTAATAATAAGTTTCTTGCCACGACAAGATTCGTCAATAATTTAGGGTACTTCATGTTGTACACCTTTATGAGCGATTTTGTATTTTTGCTTTCAATGTTGTCAATGTATATATTAAACACGGAAGCTAGGCCATAGTGAATGATATTGATTGAATAAGGCATGCCATTGAAATCGAGAAAAGTCAATCAACCATCACAGTCCCTCGCGGTTTCATAATGATTAGTGTGTAAACTAGAGATCTTGTGTGAAAATGAACATTTTGCCATCTCAGTGGGAGTGGGAATATTGCAATCTGGGCTGGAACGGAAGGGAAAGATTGAGTAACATGAGATATATTATGCCTCATCCTCATCATCAACCTCATCCATACTCCGATTCGCAAACTTAATGGAATTCTTAATGATATTACTGGTATTTGTCAACAAACATTGTATTAAAACTTAAGATAATGTCATTATGCTCTATGATATTGAGTTGTAACTAATTATTCTAAACCTGAAATTCAAAAAATGTCATTTCGTGTCAACGTGCCTCCGAACCGAACACTCCGTTGCTCTTTGTCAAATCTTTTATCCAAGGCTTTCAACCCTTCTTCATGATTGGAAAATATTTTTAGCACATTCACAAACTCAGGAGTAACTGCTTGAAGCAACCTCAGCACAGCTTGGAACGCGGGAGGAACTATATTAGGAATATTCCCAAATCAAACATATAATAATATTTAAAATAAGCGTCACGAAATCACTAGATAATAAAATTTTATCGTATCAGCGAAGGCGAGAAAATTAATGGATTCTGCATTTCCACATACCATCCGTCACATATAGGGACTGCATCATCCCTTTGTAGTGGGTTTCATACATTACAGCTAACCTAGCGTACACAGGTAGACCTGTCAATTAGGGACATAAGTACATACATTAGACAATTTAAATGATCTGAAATGGCATAATATTGTAAAGTCGGCATTACATACACGCTGGACATGCGTTCCGAATCAGGTTAAATCCCTCCAGTGCAACGACACCCACCACATGACTTATCTGCTTCCCCTCCGCCCTGGAGGAGTACAGGCGCCTATTAGTTTGTTCAATATTTTTGGAAACCCACCGATAAAGCTGTTGCGATTTTCCAGTTAGGGCTGCTTGTCTCAGATTCCAGTCTGTAAACCATGTCTCGAACGCTGTAAAATGGGTAGGTTCAGCGAAAAATTGCTGAAAAGTGTTAAAGATCTCTAGCTGTATTATTTTGAAATACTCTATATTTGTCGTCACTTGCCTGGACTTCCGGATTTATCAACAGTGTCAGTGAAAAAAGGATAGTCCCTTTCAAACTCTGACCAATCCTCCTCCAAAATTGAGTCAATTTTATGATCCTCCCTCCATTTCAAGTGCTGCCAGCAAAAATGTAAAAATTTTATTGAGAAGCAAACGGGTGCTACTGTAAATTAATATTCTCATGTCAGTCCAAAAAAGATCTTACATTTAAAAAGGCTTTCTCCGCAGCTGCAACATCAAGTGATCTTGCTACAAATTATAATAAAAATGATTCAGTTCCCGAGCATAATATTAACGATTATTTTAATGAAATGAAAGTTATATTTTAAATGAGTTATCAACGCACATGCCCGGACCCACTTGATGAAATACAGGTCATCGTGTTTGTAATTTTGAATGTAGGATGACGCAGGGATTTTCGGGATGACTAATGCTTTGAACTAGAATGTTTTACACTGATTGAATGCATTTTATTTATTTTCATGTTTTTGATTTAATTATTCCATTGTGGATTACCTTATCCAAAGCAGCCTTCTCCTGAGCAGTCAGACTGATTTCATCCTGATAAGCAGCACTTGCTCTCAAAACATTCACCCCCAATATCAGGAGAATAATGCCTGCAATTTTCCGAAAAAGTATCATTTAGCACAAAATATGAACACTCTAGTTGTAAGGATAGTCTCTTTGGAACTAACTCGGAGAACAAAAGTTATGAATTCACAAACTATGTCTGATTTTGTATTTACATACCTGGTTTAGCATTGATCAATCACATTATGAAGTTACGTGAATTTGTGCTTCATCCCATTGCAGTATATATTGTTACTACGTAGTTTATTAAGTTCAAGGGTAACAGGACTGGAAAAATCGATTGGTGTCTGATGGAGTATTTTTTAAAATAATTCTTGTTAGAATCGAACCTGTCCAGCCAGTAATAATGTGTCGACACGGAGAGATGCCCGCCGTGTGAAATGTTGTTTTATTCCTATGAAATCGTGTAAAATGTTGTTTTATTGCTATGAAATCGTGTACAATATTGTTTTATTGCTATGAAATCGTGAGCAGCAGGAATGAGTTTCTTGAGGATTGTGCTTCAGAGCTCCACAATACTCGTGAAAAATTAACGAGCTTTTCCATCCTTCTCAATACACATTTATTAAGCAAAAGGGCATTGAGGCATAATAGTCATATTCAATGTGATTGAAAATTGCATAAATCTATCAAGCCATGCAACCATCAGTTTCATCATGATTCATGTCATGATCATTCCTGTCATTAGTAAACACTGATTTACTTGTTGTTTCAAACTTGCATGTTATATTTTATGTTTCTTTGCACTAGGAGGTAATGTTTTAAGCTATGGAAGCATTCCAGAAACTGTCGAAAAGGGAAATGACGCAAAGGGAAATTATATATCCATGGGGGACTTGTCCAAGGAGGAATTGTCACAACTGGGAATTGTCCTACGAAGGGGAATTGACCTAGACCCAAGAAATCCACTAATAAATTTATTTTTCTTTGGATTACTGACCTTCACGGTTAAAGCTTTGACAAGGGAAACATGACACTGCACTGGATAAGGTGGATATATGAATATTATGCACTTCTTACGGAACACTG